>JAARMF010000023.1:96560-132742 GCA_022844705.1 Toxascaris leonina | reverse complement strand
GGGGGGAGAGAGAGAGAGAGAGAGAGAGAGAGATGGTCGGAACAGAAGGAAGGATGCCATTTTGAGCCCTTCCCTTCGATTGTACTTGTCCTCAACATGTAGAGAATCTATGTGTTCAAAGTCTCTTAGGGTAGCTGCTGAACGTAATTGTCACAGAGGCCTGGTCAGCAGCGGGCTGCATCGTACGGCAGCTTGCTAGGGATTTGGGCAGCCGACAGTGCTTAACGATTCATTGAGAGAGAGGAGCATGTTGTTTTGAGCCACTTTAATTTCCAGCAACGGCAGCCTTGTGGATGGGATCATTTGCTTTCCTTGTATTATCCTCGGGGATTCCATTCCACGTTCACCGATGTTGCCAGGGAGGAACTGTAATAAGGACCCGTACAATATAAAGTCCTAAATCTTTGAATCAGTGCATCTTGGAGGGATGAATTTCATTGTTGACGCAAAATGGGATAGTATTTATCAAGGACATCCCGAAAAATGGTCAACTTAGCAGGATGGTGTTGCAACTGCAACCTTTTAGTGACTGGTCTTATGCTACCAAAGTTTTTTTCCACCGGCAGGAAAAGGTTTCTACTCAAGGTTTTCCTTGTCTGCTCACTGTTTATTAACGGCAGAGTGATACCCGTAGGTGCACACCTATATTCCCCACTCTCTCAAGAAACCATTTCTCACGTTTGTGATATTAAGTCTACGGGAAATTAGTTAGTTATTTAGCACAGTTCGCGATAATTATTAACGTTTGTCATGTGGCACTCTAATTGCTATGTAGGAGCATCATAACTTGCGTGTCCACATAATCGTTAGTGTTATGCAAGCAAGAGGCCTGGAAATGAACGGACTACATTTGAGTTGCACCAAAAACGAACGAAACGCGAAAAATGAGCAGCAATTTTAAGGAGAACGAACGCACGAAAAATGTTTTCAAATGAAAAGGGATCAAGACCGCACTATCCACAGCAGTTATTCTGGCAATATGTCGAAGTCGCTCTTCAGTCACTGTTTGTTAATTACGCGATGATGACTCCATCAACGAGATGAATATACAATCGACAGAAATGTTGAAAGGCAGTTTGTTTTCAACCAATGCACATTTGATTAAAAACTCTAGTCCTTAGAAGAGTTCATCAAAAACAATAGAAAACCCAAGGGAATTGAACCCGCATCTTTCATATATGAATCCAAAAGACTCCCCGTCCGCAACCATACACTCGTCGAACATGTCTGCGAGCGCCTCATAGATTACATCCCCATAATTCTTGCAAATGTACATTTGTGGGAACTTTTTAAATTCTCGCTTGTCAATGTAAATTTCACTCGTAATATTTCGTTGCCTGCTGTCTTCAAGAATTTCGATGATATGAATGAATTTGGATTACACTTATTTCGGGTTTCGGGATTGGTATAACTAAGATATTTGCATATTTTGCTGCTTAAATAAGAGTGAATATTTCCAATTTCAACGAATTAAAAAATAAAAACTCATTTATAGCGACAAAATTAATTTCAATCAAAAAATATGTTAATATTCGCCAATTTTCCATCAGTCATGCAACATCAAATTTGTAAGGTTAGTTGCACAATTTAATAGTGTAAATATGATACCTCAGAATATATACAGCATCTCATAAGGCTCAGTGAGGAGGTAACGTGAAACAGAATCCGACAACCGTTTGAGGATCACATTCATTCTCGTTGAAAACGAATGTTACGCTTCGATTATCTCCAATCCGTATCGTCGTTTCACCTTCTCCGAAGCAACAATAACGCTCTGATGTGTCTGGCATCTGGGAATGGATGGTCTCTCGCTTTTGTTGTATAGAATATTCTGCTTGGAACTGATGGTCGAAGAAGCGGAATAATATTAAAATGTTGCAGATTCTGGGCAAAACTGACTCAAAGTTGAACTCAAAAATTTCATTGCAACATCGCCAATAAATATGAGTGAATTTCTATTACACTATCAATGTCAACTATGCGACTTTTCAACCTTTCACTACAGCGTTAAATTTTCCTCGCAATCATCACGAAGTGTATCCTCCTCGTTCACTGAACAATGAGAAGATGCTGTTTCCTTCTGCAGTGTTCCATATAAGATTCACCTCACGATGCTTTAAAAGTTACGTTATGTAAATTATGTGCGCAGTGGTGATGCGAGAAAATGACAACAAACGATATGGACAATTTTGATGTATTTAAATTCGTATATTATAATCCACAGACTTTATAACTTACTGTTATTCGCAAGAGAATTGTTTTATCCCATCGCAGAAAAACTATTACTCTGATCCATTCCAACATATAATCGATGAATTGTGAGGATAAACTCGTGCAAGCAAATATACTACTTTCATTGTATTACTATCGCAGCATATAACTATAAAAATGGATTTTTGGCTTTGCAACCCGAAAATGGATATATATGACTTGAGGGAATCAATAGACATTTGTGATATATGTATCAAAACAGCACATGGCAACATCTCTGATATATTAAATTAATATTAATACTGAGAGTGAATTCATTGGTGACGTTTGTAAAGTATTGCAATCGTTTTAATTGCTACTGAGGAAGTGATACTGCACACACTTACCATGGTCAAAACAGACAACTCGTAAGGTGTTTGTTCCTCAAGTTTGCATCGCTCCAAAAAAGTTATCTTCATTGTTTCCACTCCGTTTTCGATCTCTTCGATATGAAGACTGCTAGGCGTGTCTGTGTGAACATTTCGAAGCTAAAAACTGAAGAAAGTTGTTAGTGATTACGGGAAGCTTCAAATATAATATTATGGTGATCGAAGGGTTGTGCTTAGAAAAAGTTACAGAGGGCAATAAAATTATACTGGAGGTGGCAAGGTCGTAATAGTAAGTCAAGGGCATAAACAGTTTACACCTGTAGGCTGGTATTTAAATGAGGAATGACTATTGACTGAGCGAGTTCTGACTTTTACAATAACCTTTAACTAAACTGTTACACACGGTGGCAGCAAAGATAGAACGGCATTCAATCCATTCTATCAAACCCGAAACATCAATGGCTTCGACAACGAATCTTCTGCATACAGCTCGACAGCATGAACATTACCGTGACTTACTGTCAATGCACATAGGGCAACGAAAACTGTAAATGAACACCTTTGAGGAGTTCAAATTCAGTAAAGCCACAATTGATTCCCAGTTGTTTTGAGTTGTAAGCACGATGACAACAGTCAGTGATAACACCACTCACCTTGAATTTTTAGAGAACTGCAAAATGATGTCTCTCAATAGAATAATGAATAAATAACAGCTCCTGTTGATAAAGTTCCATTATCATATAGAAACTACAATAGTCATAAATCAATCCTCAAATTTTCCATTATTTGGGTATTAAAGGCACAAAAATATTGCATCATGATATAAAACACACAACGCTTAAAATATTTTACCATATTTATGCAAAGTGTAATGCGATGCTGAATAAACAACTCAAAATGCAACGAAGTTTTGCCATTCCGATTCAGTCAAAGTGGATGGATCCCTGTTAATTTTATCAATTCGCATCGTAGTTTTAAGAGAATATAAGCAAAAATAAGTATACAACCTGAACTGAAATGCTTTCAGGTCTCACATTTCGTCTCTCCACAAATCCACAAACCTCGATCGCCCGTAGATAGATAGTCGTATCCACCTTTACACTAAACATATCCAACAATTGCGCGATAATAATATTAAGGGAAATACAAAATTTCATTTCAAAAAATATAAACCTCGGGAAAACTTATTCGTGAAAATAATTCGTTAAATCTTGTTAATTTGCATTAAGCCATAGTGCATTCGCAATCGAACTGCGACTTAAATATGAGAATTATCCAGAATAACAAATACATGGGTAATGTTTATGATAAACTCTAGTGCTATGATTATGTATGAATGAAGGCTTGAGGCGTACAAGACGGGATCTTTCCTATCACAATAGTGTTATTGCAAAGAATAAACAATGCGCCTAATAACTTCGAACAAAATGTTTTGCACTCAAGACGAGAAAGCAGCGCTGTGCTGAAGTATATCAGACAAATTTTATGAGATAATATGCCATCACTACGGGATAAACGAGACGAAAGTTATGGGATATCTGTGAACGAAGAGTTATGCAGGAAATGATATGGTGCATTGATCAGTATTCATGGAACGCCACCTCAAGGGTCTTTTCGAAGTTGTTTCCGATCTTGGTCAACTACTTTTTCCAAAAAAGTCCCTCAGCATCAGTTGTACTAACCGAACAATTGCAAGTAATTGTGGTTTATTCCAATAGCAATCATAAAACTCGTCGAAACGTTTAAGACACAATAATTCACTTTCATCGATTCGTTGCAATTGCTTCGATTTGTTCGATGTTGCTGAAATTGGCTTAATTATTTCTTCAACAAATTGAAAATTCATCGTGAAGAATGCAATTTCCATAGTTCAACCACTCGAATGTTACCATTTTTTATATTAGCGTTCAAAAAAACATACGAAATTTCCTTTTCTTTTCTCCGCAAATCTGGAGTTTAATTATCAGATTTTATAAGCTGAAGCGGAAATGCAAAAAATTCGAACTATTTGCTTAATGCGTTAAATTCAAGCTGAAACTTGATATATAATTTGAGAGGAGTATCCTTACGGAACTTAATAACAGTTATAAAAATTTTGAAATTTCAAAGAGAAGTTCCACGGAATAACTATATTTTCAAATTAAGGTTCTACGGTTTCATACAGACAATATTTCAAGGATCATAGCCAGGAAGAAGAGCCAACTACCGGCTAAAGTGTTCACTATGAGCGAAAATGACGCAATGCGAAGAGAACGACACTCATTCACTAATATTTATGAAGAAAAAGTCAATTTTTATGCATTCATATAATGCGATATAAATAACCTCGACATCCATCTGAATATCCACTGTCATCATGCGTATCGCTGCGATTGTCACATTCTGATGAAATTATCGCTGAAATACGCGAAAACGTTTCACCAGAATAAAGTCAACAAATTCACTCTGTGTAACAACTCTGAAGTTCAATTTTTATTTCCGATTTGACATTTATCTAATTTCTTAGATAACTTTCTGCAGATAAACATTTTCGATATAATCTCAAAAATAAAATTGTGAGACTGAGCAAGCAAGAAGCGATAAAATTCACATATCATACAACAAGAGATTACAGAAAGACACTGCCTCGAGATCGATGTAACTGCCATTTCTTTTTTAAGCAAATGAAATGAAGCGAACTCTATTATCAACTCGCAATTTAAAGAAAGCCTCGCAAAAGTTGGAAATTTCTTGAGTGATTTCAGAAATCCGAAAACGAAGAAAAATGCAAAGGATAACAATAACATAAAAAGTGGCGCATTTCTGAAAGAAAAACCAAAGAAAATCAATCAAAAACAGAAAAGCTTTTGAAGCCTCTTATATATCAAACCCACAGGTATGAAAGTGGAGGGAAGACGAGTCTAAAACAAGCTGATCCTATAAAGAGATTTCGTAAGTGGGTCTCATAAAATATGGTCAAAACTATGATAACCACAAAATTCGATGGATTTTCATCCTGTTCCTCCGCAGCAAAATTTCCCTCCTAAACGAATGAAGAAACGTACGACATTCGATCCCTTTCGCGTGTTTTGCTCTCCATTCAGCTTTTATTCTAAGCCATGCGTCGTCATCGATTAATGAAATTTGTTTCTGCAAGAAATTCTTGAAACTCGAATAGCTAACCGTCTCGAGCAAATATATAAGAAAAAAGTTTCAATGCGAACTGCTCAGCACCGATAATGAATTAGAGTGTACTCTTAAAGTCCACCTCGAAATACCCATACAAACTGAAGTTTCAGGAGAAATGCCACCCTAATCTCCTCATGATATTAAGTGTTATCACTGTTGTCCGAATGAGGAATTATACATTCTATCATTATCAACGCATCGTATCTAACCACAACCCTTAAAAAGTTCAATACATGGGATATTTTCAGTGAATCCTCGTTGATATCTAACGATTACTATGCCCGAAATGATCCTGTTCAATCTCAGCATAAAATCTTTCAGTTCATTTTCAACAAACTGCTAGTAACTTTTGAAAAGGTTAAAAAACGCCGCATTTTGAGTAGAAAGAGGAAACCTAACAGCGGTATTTCATTTAAGATTGTTCGTCGGTTGTTTTTAAATAGTGAATGATAAGGTTGGCAAGTGGCATAGTGAATGATAAAGTTGGCAAGTGGCATAGTGAATGATAAAGTTGGCAAGTGGAATAGTGAATGATAAGGTTGGCAAGTGGCATAGTGAATGATAAAGTTGGCAAGTGGCATAGTGAATGATAAAGTTGGCAAGTGGCATAGTGAATGATAAAGTTGGCAAGTGGCATAGTGAATGATAAAGTTGGCAAGTGGCATAGTGAATGATAAAGTTGGCAAGTGGCATAGTGAATGATAAAGTTGGCAAGTGGCATAGTGAATGATAAAGTTGGCAAGTGGCATAGTGAATGATAAAGTTGGCAAGTGGCATAGTGAATGATAAAGTTGGCAAGTGGCATAGTGAATGATAAAGTTGGCAAGTGGCATAGTGAATGATAAAGTTGGCAAGTGGCATAGTGAATGATAAAGTTGGCAAGTGGCATAGTGAGTGATAAGGTTGGCAAGTGGCATAGTGAATGATAAAGTTGGCAAGTGGCATAGTGAGTGATAAGGTTGGCAAGTGGCAACAGTGATAAACCCAAAATATGATAATGGAAAGTTCTACAAAAACCTCGACTCCTTCCAACATTGACTGAATTTCTTTGTACGATGGACGTTGATGAAATTCACGATCGAGGCAAATCTTCAATAATGACGATATACTGTCGATATTTTCCGGTATATTTAATACAGGAAGAGCAAGTTCACTGCAATTATAAAAGATAATAGAAAATTTCTTCTCATAATTCTTCAATTTAATTCCCAATTAAATTAACATACAAAAAAAGAAGAGAAGAAATAACCGATCGAAGTCTAATTCTGAGGCTATTAAATAACATCTAACATTCTCTTAAAAAATCTGGAGAACTCACATGAGACATTTCAATGAGAATTAAGTTTCAGGATAACGTTTGCGGAGATGAAAAGAAGTTCTTCACCCATTTCAGTACTGTTAATACGAGTACCCTTTTCCAATTTTGAAGATAATCGCCGGTGACTCTTGCTCCTCGTAAGGCAGTTGCTGCACCAACATTTCCCATAGAATGACTCCAAAGCTCCAAACATCAGCCTGAAGCAGCAACTGATTATTCGCTACTGCAACTGCAACTTCAAGTAGTTAGTGCACTGCCATAAACTCCGCAATAAAATAATTCGGAACTTCGCAATAATATCTCAGCATTCCCCATTTTTAATGGCTAGTAAGCTGTAGGTCGTAGCTAATAATTCGGATATTTGCTCTAAAGCGGACAAGTGATCAAATACTCTTCACATGATGATTGCTATTTGAAGGAGAAGATGGCAATAAAAATGAAAAAAAAGCCTTTTCGTAAGAAAAGTCATGTGGAGGAGACGATGAGAGGATTTGAGGAAGTGAAAAACTAAGAAATTTCCTAACTTCAATTGATAACAAACAACTGTGCAGAGAAATTCCTCTTCACTGTCTGTATGTATGTCATTATATTATTGACTATATCATTCACGCAATCAAAATATATTGCTGTCACACAATGCAAACACCATGTTAACATATGTGTTAAGATGTTCAACGCGATAAGATTTATATAAGGAAACGGATCTCAGGTATATATAATGCCACGTGACAGCGTACAAATTATCCATCGATGAATTCGGAGTTTCCGAGTGAAATTAAGTGACAACGATTGCTCAAAGACAAAGTATTGATTACTGACAGCCGAATCGTCAAAATTCGAAGATATGAAAAAACTTTGAGTAGATATTTCATCACAAATATGAAACTGCAGAATGAGCTAAATTCGGTGAATTAAAGCAGGATGATCACATAGGCGATTGTTTTAGTGAAGAAGCAACTACTGGGAAACCAGTGAAAACTTTTACAGTTGAGAGGAATAAAATCTGCAGTCAATGAAATGGAAAGATGAATAGCATGGCGTTATGTTGCAAAGCATTGCATTATAAGAGATTACAGAATAGAAAACACCACAAGTATTAAACCTTATCCGAGTATGGACTCCCTTGAAGAACCTCTGGAGCCATATAACGCACCGTACCGCAATATGTCATTGATGTTGTTGCGCCTTTCCATTCCCTCACTGTCCCGAAATCACACACCTTCAGTGAGTCATCGGCAGGAAGCAATATACTGGAAACATCTCACTTTGAAAACTAAGAAAAAATTATTAAAATAGAGTCGGTTCATAATTTTGTGACAATCAGTTAAATCCGTTCCTATAAAACTTCCTTCTCAGCAACCCTCTTAAGCAGGAAATCGAGTTTCGTGAATATTCGAGAGAATTGACACTGTTGTTGAGCTGCCACATTCTGCAAAGGAAAATCATGGTTGTTTGAAGAGCTATTCTTAGTGACTGAAATGCACTACCTTTATGTGAACATTGTTGCTTGAAAGAGGAAACTCTTCCCACTATAATATCTAAATTCGTTGAAAACGACAATATCCTTTAGAAGCGAAGCATACAAAAAGTTTCGTTTCCTTTTCCGCCACATATAAAGAACTCTTCAAAGAACGATGCACTGAAATTCACGAATGAATTCAAATTTTTCAGAATTAGTGAAATATTTTAATAGTTGGGCAATGTGCGTGAATTTGAGGAAATTCTAACATTCAATTTGCGAAGAAATGAGAAAAATTTTTGTTGATCGACTTATTACGACTAAAATTTTTAAACAGGCTGGTAAAGTTACAGCAATAAGGTAGAAAAGGCTCACTTTTCGGGTTTCAAATCTCGGTGCAAAAGTTTTCGCTCATGGAGATAAACCATTGCAGCAGTGATCTGACGTGTCCACATCAAAAAGAGATTCTTTTGGATTGATTGCTTATCACTGATAATATCCCTTAACGTCCTTTGACCACAGTATTCCATAACAATGCAGAAATGATCTTCATCGACGCTTCTACGGAAGTGAACAGGAGGCGATACATTTTCGCATAGACCACTGTAAGTAAACACCTTTGCAAATCACTTGCGGCGAGTCACTACTACAAATAACGGCAAACAAACAACAATGTTTAGCATTAGATGGCACAAACTATTTGTAAATCCACTGAGCGCATCGCCAACTTCTGATCACGCAGACTTGGCATTGCAGACAACTGCAGCACAGACCAATGTCAGTAGAAAAATTAATTGCGTGACAGATGTCTGACGTCGAGCGATCCATTTGCGTCACAATCGAATTGACATTTGGTCTTTAAGATCAAAGTGAAGACATAGAGATTTTATGGGGATCGACCAGGACAATGGGAAATCTTGGCTTACGGATGCAGACTGTAATGTTTCCTTCTTTCATCACGAAGTTTTCGAGTTGGACAGAAGATTGCGGATGTAGATTTCAGTGAATAAGAAGAGTGATTATGGCTCTGCTTGGTTCCATAAGGAAATGACAGTAATTTATTTATATCTTTGTTACTGTGTAAACGTTAACAGCATTGTGCTTGCACAATCACTAAGGAATGGATTTGTCTTTGCTCCAACTGAAAATTATATTTTAGCTGCATTTCAACTAAAAATCATAACTCGATTCTATTCCAACTGCAAGTGATCAATTGGCCGAATTTCAGATAAAAACAACAGCTTAGCTGCATTCCAAATAAAATTATTAACTTAGCTATACTCTATCTGAAAATCATAACTTCACCATGTTCCAACTAAAATTAATAATTCGGCCGTACTGCAACCAACACTCCCCTTTTGGCTCTCCAGTTGATTTGATAGCAGCTCAATTGCATCAACTGACCAATAAACACGGGCTGATGACCATCCCACATATGTGGGATTTGCGTACTGTGACATGCATATTTAGTGAAGCAATAAAGAAGCAACTGGGAAAGTATGACAAGGCGACGAGGAGTATTGAAACGATGAAGGCTTTTTGATGCTTCCACCAGTTAGAAAGATCGGCTGCATTAAAATCCAAAATAGTAGAAAAGTTACTTGAAAGCTTATTTGACGCGATCAACTGCCACAAAAATGCCGAGTTAAGATTCTCTTTTTCATCGCATGTGGAGGGCCGACTGGAGGGTGAAGCTGGATGATCGACCAGTAAACTTTATAGTTTGTTCGAATGTCAATTACTTACTGAAAATTGCTTGAGGTTGTTCATTAGACCCAACGTCTTACTGCTGCAGTTTTTGTGGTTCACGAGTTAAAACTGTCTGGCAGACAGACAGATACACTTCACATATGCACATAAATGGAGAAACTGCAAGTAAGGTAGAGGAAGAAGAGGCAACAGCAATCTGATATGAGGCACTATGAAAGCTTACAAGATGCTTGCGAGGTGAGGATGCTCGAGCTCAACCAGAACATCAATATTTTCAACCTCAGAGCGCTTTGCGCGCAGAACGAACTTGATCGCCACCTCACGATTTCGCCATTTGCCCTTATAAACACGACCGAAAGAACCTGAGCCGAGCATATGGGCGATTTGCAGTTCGGCTTCTTTGATCGATTCAGACATTCCGTGCGCAAAGTCACCTGCAAGTTATCGTAGTCTAAGGGAAAACGCCTGTCATATTGAACATTATAAAACTAAAAAGCACCATATCGATCCACGTTTTAGTAACATATATTCCCCGAATATGAAATGACACAGTAACGTACAGGCGCAGTTAGAGCCCACAATATCTTGTTTCGCGTGCAAATCCATTAACCAGTCATCTATGGCTCGCAAAATACTAGTGCTAAGACGACCATACAGCACTTTGTTCGATGCCGAAAACACTTACGACAATCTCGAAGTCAATACGCAAATCGTCAATACACTACTAGCAATTAAACAGCTATCTGACAACGTATTTCATGATTCGGTAAGTAATTACCTGCAAGTTGATGCACTATCGTTGGAAGCAATAAAAGTACACTGCTTGGCAAAGGATAAGGACTGCAACGGTGAGAGCAGGAGAAACAACATTACATTTTCTACTTGAACCCAATCTCTCCCTTCGTCCTCTCAGCCCCTCCCCCTACCTCCATCCTCCGCTCACTGCCAGCAATAGCCGCCGTGGAAGGATCCTTTATATATCGACTTTTGCGGCTACCCTCTCCTCCACCACATCTTTATTCCTCTCTTCCATGCTGATTTTCAGCGAACGATAGACGAGCAAAAACGAAGGCATAAAAACCACAACAAGATAACACAAGTGCGCGCAACGCTGCTGGAGGTGACCAAATGGGCAGACTTATCGTCGCACTATTCATTAATGCAAACGCAAAACACCTGTATGATGATCGTTGCTGTCCACCACAAGCAACATTTAGTTGATCGTTATTAAGGCTCCAGCATTATTACTGCACATCGTGGCGGTCATTGGCGGTTACTTAGAAAGATGGACATCACTATTTCAGTGTCGGATCAGTTCTTTGCTTTTTTGGTGAGAGCATATTCTATGAAACATTTAATGTTAATTTTCAAGGTAACAATTTTGCAAGTGCGTTTACAAGTCCACATTTACCAAGTACAATCTGACCTCTCTCCGAATCGGGAATCGCTGAGGGCAGGCTGGTGTATTTCAGAATCGATCACTGTAGGATGCGCATTACGCGGTGATTTCTCATATCATAGGATGATTTCCTATATCACAGGCGAACCTCCTACACCAGAGGACGATTTCGTATACCACTTCTCAGATTTACTGATCGAATTCGAAGAAGATTACATGCACATGAAAGTGTGAAAGAACTGTAGGCGCTTCATACCTATGAAGCTGCAAAAGAAAGACGCAACATTTTTTGGAGGATTTCTACAGGTGATATGATGGAATAAAAATATGGAGGCAATATTCTGCATGTCCATCCAATGTTTATTTGACTGTAAGCAGCTTACGAAAATGACTGATTGGATGAGCGGAATGCTGAAAAGCGCATATCGTGCCAAGTTTTCTATCACGCTTCTTCAGTTGCTTTCTCTTGAGAACAACTTTATCCCCATTGACAACAATTTTTGTCGGAAAGAACAAAAGATTTTCAACAACAATGCCCTATTTGGGCTGAAAATATTTGTTCTTTGAAAGTTTTCGACAACGCGATATGAGCAGTTTTCCTTCAAATATCTTCGACAAAAAGATCCCCGACAGAGAATAAACGATTTTGTATTTTCCTATCAAGCTAAAAATTTTTGAAAAACATTTTCTGACCACATTTCTGGGATATTTCAGTTCGGGCGAGGGTCATCGAAAGAAAATTGCCGAAGAGACGAACGGTGCTACAACAAATGCGCCAGCTATTACACTCGCAGCCTCGTGAGATTTCTCATGCCTCGAAATTACTGAAAACACAACTTGTCGATAAAGTTTCGGCGCCGCCCCTGCTTTCACGTAGGCTGCAAAAGGTGAGCTTCCAGCGATTTGCAGCTAGTGCACAGCGAGACTTCTTTTCCACTGCAAACATCATCATACAAACAACACTTTGAGCATCGTGCTGTTTGTGGCTGTTCGCTAAGGTGGCAACTGGCGGCTGTCCGCAGAACGTCTCAGTCATCGTGTCGGCCCAGGCACACGCCAACAGGAGAGTCAAGGACGTGATGTGGTCGTCCTGAATATAAGACTGTGTCGGACGGTCCTCGCATCGAAAGGCACCGATATCCACCGCATAACTGCATGGAGTCTGGAAATTTAGGTCTGTTGTAGGAAGTTGTGGATGCCATAAGTCGCAGGATTTATTGACGATAATAAATGTATTTTTAATCGATCCTACGACCAGCCCAACATGCAAAAAGAGGTCATCTCATATTTGACGCCTACGAGAGATCCCATAGGCAGCTGTGACTTCTAAACGGTCAATTGCGCCTCTAATTTTGCATCTGTTCTGCTCTATTTCATCACACACATGTGATGTGTCGTCCTTCCTCCGTATCAGTCACCTTAGTTTGCCTTACCTTTTGCAGCAGAATAGCGCAGTGGCACGTGATTTGATTAGATCTTACAACTTAACGTGATGCACTAATATGCGGTGTTAATGTCCCACTTGCAGGCACAACGTCCTTCAACGTTCCGGATTGCCGCAACAGCCGTTAAACATTCGATTCGGCGCAACTTTATGGTTTCTTATTTAGAGTCGTTTGCATCCCGAACAGCCTTCCTCAAAATATTGTCAAGACATTAAATGTTCCGGTTTATAATAACAGCCTCAATTCATCCAACATCCGAGTTGTTTCACAACCTACTGAGTACCCGATGAATGCCATGTGCACCCATAGTTTTACATGTCACTGAATCTCATCGAATTGCTCGCTTTTCGTTGCCCATTTTCGTTTCGCGCTGCCTTCATGTGAATATGGATATTCCATGTGTATATATGTTTGTGTTTATTTCGGTCTCATGCTTCTTCAACAGTTCACTTCGACACAACACCCTTCAACCGTTCGGTTCTTCCGTTGCTTCCCTAATGCCCCCGGCGACAGATTGTTAATTCACTCTTCAACCACAAATTCCCAAGTTTGTGGCATGTTATTCGCACTCAGCTTATGTTGAAACGTTGTAGGGAATATCCAAAAAGGGCAAACACAAGAAGGATTTGAAAATAAGTGGAACTCTACAGGAAATCTACAAGTCTTCGGAAAACACGAAGCCTTCGCTAAGCGCAAATGCGAATATCCAACATTGAAGTACCGTTGAATGGGGAAATGGTGTCCAGTGGTCATCTGGAAATCCCAACTTCGCCCAGTACCCTCGAGCCGTAATCTCTTCCCCTCCATTAAATCTGTAAGCTGCAACGTCTTATATGAAACCGAAAGCTTTTTTCTCGAAGTTTCTGAACCTAAATTTGTTTAATGCTCTATTGAAGTGTTTGATTTGGAAAAATCGCATACTCGTCGACTTTGCTTTTTCGGGGAGTTGAAGTTTCACTACTCTTTCCTTATCTTCGTGCAGAAACTCTCTACTAGTCATCGCTCAGCGTCGAGTACAGCCCAGATGTGGTAGTTGTTATCTTTCACCTCATCCCTTATAATCTCTTGCTATCTTTCACCTCCTCCACTACAACCTCACACCTCACAATTGTGATCTTTGATCGTTGTGCCGCATCCATCCATTCACATCATAATGGTCCATCCTTTGTTTTCTAAATTCGACTGGAGTTATTCCTCCAAAGTTGCACCACCCATCTATGGCCTATCTTCCTGACGACATGATTACAACCTCAGGTGTAATAGAGTGCGATTGTTCTGTTCTACGTTTGAAAAATAAACGTAGTTGCTTCCAACCATTGTGATGCTGTCATCGGATTGACTTTCGAACGCAATTGACAATAAGTTTTTTAAACGGCCTGCTGCCGTTCGATAGTATAGATACTGAGAATTTGTATTACAACTTACTTATATCGAAAGTAATTCCTGCGTTCGTTATGTATTCTGCATTCAGTTTTATCAGTTCATCTGTGGATTGATAAATATTTCATCCATCAGCTTACTAAATAGTGTGTTATATTATTGCGGTAAACTTTTATGTTGCCCTGCTCCCCTTCTTATAGGGATATTGTGCGGATTGAAACATCAAGGTTCCTATTTTTTGTGGTTCTGTGAGCAGTCAATTCTCAGCGCACTTCGAGACGGCTCCTATTTGAAGAATCCTGTATCCGATACAGTCCAATAGTTCAGTGAATATAATAGTTCAGTTTAACGGTACCCAACTGACTAAAATTCAGTTTTTGTTTCCTTCTGGTTTTTCAATTGCAATCAAATTTATGCTTACACCCGAATCCTTGCGGTCGGTATCCGACCGACGTTTCCGAAATTCGATGGTTTTCAACCAAATTTCGGCTCCGGTTTCGGTTTCAGCCGATTGGTTTCGGTGTGCTTCCGACCAGCATCTTTCCGTATTGATAGAACTTCCCAGTGAAGTGTCGAAATTCTAACGCACCTAAGCCAAAATGCTTCGAAGGACTGTGCCACAAAATCTAATATAAGGAAGCATTGTTATAAGAGTGATTGCTACTGCAATGAAAATTAAAATAAATTTTTGAGCTCTGAAAGAATGTTGTATTGAAAAGATTCAAGCCACAGCAGTGATTATTGTGGAAAGGGGGAGAGAAATATACTCACAACACCGCGTTTCAAATCAATTCGCATCACATAATTGAGTTAATCTGCTATTTATTGCAACCTTGTGATACAAGCTTGAGATTATCGTCACCGAAAATTATTCTTCTATTCGCCTTGTTGACCGATAACAATATACGTTAGTTTTCCTTCTCATCGATATTCCATTTTTGTTAATGTCGAAAAGTTAATTTCGCATTTTTATTACTTCTATGTACTTTATTCCTATTAAAACTATACTTATGTTGTTTCCATTACGACAGAGTTAATAAATGCTTATTGTGGTGTTGTAGTGAGTGACGCTTGAATTTCATTTTTGCATTGCTCAGCATATTATCCCCTTATTCAATTTTTTCTGTTGTTATTCACAGCCGGAAAAGTAGAACTTTCTTTATGCATCCAATAATATTATTTCTTGCCTTATTGTGCCGAATTTATTGAGGATTGTTGGGTAACTGTGATAGCTGATGGCAGTCTTTTGTGAAAGTGAAGAAGCAAAACTGAGGTGATGCAATTTTCTGTAAGCTGCACCGAAAATCATGAATGTTGATAGCTACAGTTTACGTTGACTTCCCATTGCCGTTCGCATAAAAGATACGATAGCTGATGTCTGTAGATAAGCCATCCGTTCGACTTGCTAGCAAAAACAGGTTTTTTGTTGAGCAATTCACGCTGTACGGTAGAACACATCAAGCGACCACATAAGACAGCCCCCTCTTCTGATGTGCAGTCCTCGTTTTTACGATTTTCTACGACTAAAATAATTTGTATTACGTTGTTTGTTGTTATAAATCATGGGATGCGCCGAATCAGATATAGATGTTTTTATTGGCGTTTCGGCTCATTGAGCCATAATCATAGTAACAACCTATAATACAGCACATTATATATATAGACATGTATACATACATATATACCCATGTGTGCGAACGATAATACAGTACAGAGGGAAATAGTTGGAGAATGTGGGGAAAAGAAATAAATAAAACAAAACGAAACAGAAATGAGAAGAAAGAAAAAAGAAAAGAAAAAAATTAAGACGAAAAGGGGGGATCAAGATGTGGTGGCGTGGAAAAGATTATGCAGTGAGGACATTTCCACACATCCGTTTATGGAGGGGTTCAAAAGGTTAATGAGACGCGCATCCCTAATTTTGCGAAGATTATGGCTCAATGAGCCGAAACGTCAGCAAAAACATCTATATCTGATTCGGCGCATCCCATGGTTTATAACAACAAACAACGTAATACTAAAATAATTATTGTCTATCCTACACTAAGAAGGGTGATAAATTGAGTCAATTCTTGGCTCGCTTCATTATGAGCTCGACTGACTCATTTCTTCTTTTGGGATATCCTTGTCGCCATCATGGTCGTGAATATGAACCTCATGGCAATAGACGACGTTTCGACGCGGGTATTTTGATCTAAAGCTGAATGTACAACGGCATATGGTTGGTGCCATGGGTCCTGATTCTTGCTTTATCAAAAACAAAATTGCAATGAGTGCTGTAATGTCTGTAATAAGTAGACGAAGAACTATGAAAAATGGTAATGTTAAATCTTTTTGCAGATCCCGTAATGAAGAGACGAAGAGGAAGCATGGTATTCACTGTGTTAAAAGTAATGTGGGCATCGTCGTCACTGATGACTTCACAACGGTGGAATTTTCTACATAACACTCCGAAAGTGATTCCATAGACGGCAATGGTGTGATGTCTTGTTTTGGAGCCTGGGCAACAATCCTGAGTACTTTCCATTGGTGTTGCCGTTTTGCTGATACCGGCAGATCTGTTAGTGATAATATATCTTCAACTCCTGGTCGCTTACCTTCTTTTGTCTCGAAGCCGCTTTCTGATGGTGTTTATCTTTTTTAAAATCATCTCTAGAAAATCCCTCGATTCCTTTCCAGCGAAAGACAGCAGTACCTTTTCGCTGCGTTAGAAGACATCTAATTGCTAAATTTTTGATCGTACACATATTTCCTTAACGTCGTCATTATGCAAAATCATGGAGGTAGTCCGTTCAGGATTTGCTTCAAAGTCATTTCGTTCGAAGCAATTTATTCAGCTTGGCCACAGTGTTGTCTAATTTATTTTAGCCAATTCCATATCATTGTTCTAAATTGGCCTTCGATTTGTTGTTGCTGGAACAAAAATCCCTACGAACTGCTCCGTTTCTGATGAAGTGGTGTCCCTCATTGTTCTTCTGATAATTGTCTTTCAATAGCATTTCACTTGGAAGCCAGAAATCGATGAGTTCTTATGGATCGAAAGGCATCAGCTGTCTTATTGCTACCGAAATTGCGTTTTTGCCCAATGTTCATAAAGTTCCCAAAATTTCAGTGGGGGAGAATTCCTGGAGAATGAAGAAAATTTGTTGATAAAAGGCATTTTTCAAACAGAAGAGTTGTGAGTTTAAACGACTTTCTCTAAAGTGGCCATAGTAGTAGCAAGGAGCGGAGTACTAGAACTTTATTTTAAACAAATGAGGGGTGTGGAAGAAATAGGTAAAGAGTGTGGATCTTTTGCACCTCAAACACATCGATAAATATTTTTGTTATTTTTCTGCTGCAGCATTCCCGTTACAGTGTAATGTTTCGACGTTCCACAGTTTTTCAATCCCGTTAATATTTTAATTTTTCTCTGCGGAATTGTCTGATCTGTCGATTCGGAACAACAGACGATTTGACGCAACGATATCAAATCCGCGAATATTTAATTCAGATGTTTTCCCACCTTTTGCGGTAAAATTGTTTCGTTGTTAATCATACTATTTAAATCAGTTGTGTTGTAATGTGTCCGTTGTGTTGCAAATGCATTACGTTTTATTATCTGGTTTTTTGTTAGCTGCCGAGAATTCTTTGAGCAAGTTACGCGCCATCTATTAAAAAAATATTCATGATCCAGCATGATGGAACTACGATTGTTTTCCCTTGTTCACAATTTTTTCTCAACGTTTCTTGCGGGCGTTGATGATGACTGCTGTGATCGAGTGCAGATTCACGATTTGCACACTTGATGCGTCGAAAAAATCACCGCACTTTTAACGCTGTCAGCAAGTGGTAATGAACAACCGCTCATTATTTCCTGTAACAGCAATTTCCTACCTATAATACATTAATGTACAACTTGAGAATGTCGGAACGGCTACACTTTGGTAGTCAAAGTCCCTTGGATGTAGTCTGAGGCCTGTTGGAATCGACTGGGCCCACTAAAGTGAACTGAACTAGACTGAACAGTCTAAGCCAAGTCTCGCAATTTCTTCATATGCACGAAATATGGAGACGAGGGAATAGGGCAGGAAGGAGATGCGTAAGCCAGATGGAAAGAGTGTTTGAAGCCATCGGCAGAATTCATGACACACAGAACCGATTGGAATAACTAATGCAAATATCAAAATTTGTCAAATTTTCCGTTCATATGATTTTCTCTCTGATAAAGCAGGAATGAACTGAGCTTGAGGGAGAGATCAGTCTGCAAATACGCTATCATTACCAATCACGTGAATGATATAACAAGTGAAAACATTGTCTGCGAGCAGATGCTGTGGATGAATGAGTGATTCGGATACTTCCACTCGCTACTATTTGTTGTTCAAGTGCCATCATTATTCATATATTCAAACATGGTTAATGCGATAAACTAGTCACCTCATCATTGAAAACACTCGTCTAAGTATGGGCGATGTTAATATTGTTTTCATCGTAAAATAGTACTGAATCTATTGAATGGAACAGTACTATTGTTTACTGCTTTCAATGTACCTGAATTAGTTCATCATCAGCGCAACATACATTTTTTTTTGCGAAACAATCAATAATAAGTGCCCTTTTTTTACCTTCGTTAGAAGACATAAAACTGGATTTTTGGTTAGAGAATGTGGGTTCTTCTATGTTGTCGTCAACACCGGGTGGGGTGGTCCATGTAGTACAACGATCCGCACAACCGAATCGAAATTCAAACGATCAATTCTCAGCGCATACTTTATGAAGAGAGAGTTGAATTGCGTTATAACGATTATAGTGCTTGTAGTGTTGTTCTTCTTCTATTCAAATTGTGAAGAGTACCTCATGGCAACCATTGAGAAATTAATTCGCAAGTTGAACTACGGGTACTTTTCTTCAATCTATTTATTTTCTCATTTAAATACTACTTTTAAATATGCGAATGCGAATCTCAAACGAGAACACTGCTTGCGAAGTGGTCTTAGTTGGAGGGTAGATATGAATGATGTGCATGCAGAAACTTCCCCATACTTTTGTCTTTTGAAAACAAAATGATTAAGTACCTTTAGTTCAACACACTTTCTTATCGTTCTTTACTGGGAGCGGGAGAAAAGGTTGTTCTCTACTTCCTCTCTCCTTCCCATCTCTTTCCCAAATGTGAGCTATTTGAACTTGTTTTCTTTGTAGCCCATGTGATCAGCGATTGATTCCCAATGACCTATCACATTTGTCTTAGAAAAGAGTCATCTAATCGTTTCAATAAAACTTCATGAAAACATATGGAATTTCATTATATTTTGCATTTATTGCATCTAATGGGAGATTATTCATCTAAAAATAGTCAACGCATATCGAATGAGTAGAATTTACAACAAGTGGATAAGTAATTCTTTGAATGTCTTTCATAAGCCAATTATAGATCATAGATCAGCCGCTGGCGGAAATGTCGTAGCTTCACGAAACAAGATGGTCAGACACAAACACAGTCAGTCCCTTAGAGCAGGTTGAAATCAGGTTTTTAATATGCATTTTATTCCAGTTTATGAGCGGCTATTGCCTTCGTCCTTTCCTAGAGCAATTCACCAAACAATTATTGACAGCGTTTTCATTTTCTCTTCCGTCACCAATAACCTTCACCAACTTACTTATCTGATCAGTAGTTGAATAACAACTTTAGTACCGCTATAATTGAATTGTTTGCTTATATTTCACTGTCAATTGGACATCTTCTTTTCTTTTTGCTTTCTAGGTCAGCTTCTCCATCTCCTCTTCTCTCATTCATCCCGAACCTGTTCTTAGCTAGCCACCGTCCTCTGTGCAAGAAGCATTCATGCTTACCAAAGTGTTGCAAAAAGATTCGATGCACAAAAAACAACGAGCTGTTTCATGAACAAATGATTGATGTCCTATTTGACAACTGAATCCTAACGTCTAACTCATATTCAGATGTCTGTTCTTCGTTGACCAGTAAAAGCATTGTCACTGGATGGTTTAGATCTAGGACATTTTAAACGCTGTTTTAAACGCTATTGCTAACCCTCAGTTCTAGTCTGTACAGAATGCAACATGCGGTGAAGAGTGTTTGATGTGCATCGCCAAATTATTCTCTTCATAACACAGCTTTTACATAATATCGAGGTCGGAATGAGTGGTCGGAAAAATGGAGCGGTGAATAAATGAAATCGCAGCGAATATTTGGCGTAGAAAAATAGAGGGAAAATGAGTTATTCTAACACATTTCTGTGTTATTTGTTATATATAAATGGCAGATAGCGAAGAAATTCGTTACAGTATCTCGCTAATCGTTGGCCTCTAAGACAGGAACGAAGAACAAGGAAGCAACTGCGAATATTCTTCAGTCAATGACAGTTTATCAACAATATTCTTCGAATTGACCTTAAATGCCTATAGAATTCACAAATCAAATCAACCATCTCTCTCTCGCTTAGAAATATAATTTATTTTTCATCTCACTTAGAAATAAAATTAATTTGTCACTGAAACGAGTGACTCATGAAAATTCAAAACGATGGCTGGTGAACTAAGATGTCAGAAAGCGAAGAAGACATCATTGCTGGTTAGTCGTTGAAAACAGATGGAAGCATTGGAAACTGTGTAAAAATGTTTTTGGAAAATTCTGCCGATTTCTATAAACATGACCGAAACTGTGTTCACAGATGGTCAAATAAAAATATTTTTTATTTCTTTACGGCGAAATTCGAACAAACACACAAAAGTTCTTGTGTTCAACTCATCAGTTTTTCATCGAGTTGGTTCCATCAAAACAGGAAAAGGCAACAAGAAGCACCAACGCCAACGACGCCTTCGACCATTTAGGAAATTTCTTCCCAGCACAGCGAGCGTTGCAGTGCTGAACTTCATTCCCACATTCAACAACTATGCATATCTTTCTTTACATACTGAAAGAGAGAGATGGAGAGGGGGGGGGGTCAAGGAGTGAGAATATTCTGGCACTCACTTTCACCTGTAATCGAAGTGATGAATGCTTTCTCATTCAAAACAAAGAAGGAATATTTAAGCAATTTCCTGTGGTCTATTGTGCCGTGCTGGATTACAAGAGCTGCAGTTTGTAGCTGGGAAGCTATTCACTGTATATTATGATCCCCATATTTTTCAATTTAACAACCTTACTATATTTCAAGGTTTCAACACTATTAGTAGGAGGTAGTCGCTATACTGTGACGAATATATCATTGGCTTTTATTTGTAGCAACCACAAGAAAACATTAAATGATTCTACGCGGACAGATGCCAAATATTTTTCTGAGGAATACCGCCGAGTGTTCACCTAACTAAGTAATACTGCTACAGTCCACGATGTCAGAATATTTTGAAATTGCCACCCCCAATAGTGGAACTCGATATTCACATCCCACAGTTTAGAAGACTGCAGTAGAAAATAGGGAATTCAGAGAGTTCTTTTCACGAGAGCCAAATCGCAGACTGCTGAGAGATACAGAAAAGAAAGCTTGCACTCTCGGATCTATAGAGCGATTAATGATGATAAATGCTGTCAACCTCAGCGTAGTCCTGATATTGGAGTTGAAATCATCGAGGTCCTGACGCTTTCCCCTCACAGATTCTCCTTTAAATAGGTCGTGACGTTGTTCAATCATATAATACAAAGTGATGCCATTCGGGGTTTGTCGACAGCGAGGATGGTCGGTCTAATTTCTTATCATTCCTTCAATGATCCATGGCAGCCAACTTTAACTCTCAGTGTCGTAGATGTCTCATTTTAAAATCAGGCAAAATAATTCGAAGTAAAGTGATGCAGTGTAAAGTAAAGTAAAGTGAAGTGAAGTAGAGCATCGACGAGCTGTAGAAGTTGGAGTGATCTCGTAGAGTTTGTTGCGCTCACCTGAATTTTGAAGATGAATGAAACACTCTGAGCGATGACCCTGCAAGCTTGCACATTCAACGATTAATCGTCACTTTTTTAATGCTTTTTTATTTTCCTTATCACCGTAATCCGCTCTACGATTAATTGCAATTTTTTATTTTCCGCTATCATTTCGCACTGTATGACGTCATAAAGCGATATGACATCGCAGTGCTAAAGATCTTTTGAGAAGTGCGATAAATTAATTGCCTTCTTAAATTCTCGGTTACTGCGGTTTCATCGCGTAACCTTCGGACGTTGATGGCATCGTACAAACACGGTTTCATTCGCTGACTTGTGGTGTGTACGTGTGTGGTGTGTCTATGTATCACTCTTGTCACGACCGCATTCCCCATCATTTAGGTTTTGCTCAGCGCGACACTATCCGCGCATGAAATCGTTGCCCTTTGCTCGAACCGTCCGCACGACCTGTCGCTTCGCTTGCAATGTCTTTATTTTGTTTGTCAAACTTATTTCTAGCTTGAGCTGAGGCTTGAACTTGAACTTGGCGTTGATTCTTGCACTAACTGAAAGTCGGATTTGAAAACATTAAACGTATTCCCATGAAGTTTGACTCAGATACGAAAGCGAAATTTATATTATCGCATGCATGGGAACGCTAGATCGAGGAATGCAAAAAAAGATGCTGTCCTTATGAAATAGAGCGAGGTTTCTTTCGAGATCGTTACCTGCAGCAGCACCTGCAGATGGTTGTTGGATATATATGAGAAGCAAATCGTAGCATCCTTCATTCGAACTCTTGGCTTTAGTAATATTCAAATAACATTTCCCATACTGCAATTCGTTTGTGTCCCGAATGCAGCTGCGAAAATTGGCTCGCAATGGCCTTAGATGCTTCGAAACGGATGAATTAACATCATCTTGAGGGATGTTCTCGGCACATGGTCTCACGATTCTAGCTGCTAGCTAACCTTGGCTCTACGCATACCCAGCATATAAATTTGAGGCTCAAAGCAACTTGATTTGAAGCTCGAGCTGAAGGTTGAAGTTGTCATAGTGAAACAGCTGTTATGTCTCTATTCTGTTCGCCGGAAACGTTTTGTAATATTCTTCTCACCAAAATCATTTTAGGATTTAATTCATTCCTTTTTCTAGTTAGAAAAGAATCTGAATTCGTCTTGGCAGATCATAAGGTTTGAAAAAAGTTTTGTTCTGATGTTTGATCTTTGCACACTTCAAATTGGCTGCGGTATATTGATGCAACTTTGCATTTTAATTTCAAGATGCCACAGCGATGCTATCCATTATGGAATGCGTCTAGTTGCAATGCATTTGAATTTCTATTTGTTTTATAAAAAAGTAAGTCGATGAACGCTGGGTGGGTCGGTGAGGAAACTGCTTCGTCTTGACAGTCACCATTACCCTTCTAATAATTGCCCTTTAAAGTCACACGTATTGTTCAATGGCTTCGTAAACCGTCACACTTACTTACCTTGCTTTAAAGTATTTACGATTATCCACAACCACTCATATTTCTTTCTTTTTCACCACAAACGGTTGAAAATTTCTTAACTCGCTTCCTCTCTTTATCTCTTCCTTTTGTTCACCTTCTATAGTTCCCTCTTTCATCCCTTTGCCACTTCTCTGCCTTCTTCCGGCAAATCATTTGACAGAGTTTTCTTTGTTATTAGAAGCAGCGAATTTTTCTTAGACGATTGAGTCGAAATTTTTCCACTATATATTGTAAGATCACCAATATAGGATACATCCGTTCATAGAGTTTCACACAAGCTCTTCATAAAGCAACTAATCAATGTGTATGTCACAAGGCACATCGTCATGCTTTTCAAACCGTTGCTACTTGAGACAACAGTTCTTGCGATGAAAATTCGTCGCATTTCACTCCTTCTAAAATCGCTGAATGATTCCACACATGGTCGTTCTCTGTAGTGTTGTTTATTGTTTATTCAGTATTTCCAAAACATTTCTTTATTACATCCGAATGCATTCTTAAATTAGTAGTGATGTTCGTTTTACTGTAATTATTCAAGTGTTCAGTCATATTCGTAAGAATTCGTCTGATTGGATGGTTGTGGTGTTGATTAATTGAAAGACCGTTGATCGTTTATTGAATTGCACTTTGCATTCAACGACGACTCTTGTCATCAATATAATAAATGTTCGGCGCTATAGACAATTCACTTTTAAACTTATTTATATGAGGTCTTTTGCAATATTAGCGATAGTCTTTTGCAATAGATACGCAATTGTTTTGTTGGTTTAATGAGTTTTTTAGTTATGCCAGTAGTAAAATGCTTTAACGCTTTTAATTGGCTTTAAAAGGCGCTAAAAGAGAGATAATGTCTAATTGTCTAATTGGTCTAATTGGTCAAATTGTCTAATTGGTCAAATTTATAAACACTCAATCCGTAGACATTGCAAGTATACCGTATTTAGATAGACGTCATATTTGTGTTTCATTTTTTTTTTTTTTTAATGAACGTAGGATTATTTGCTGAAACACATTTGCTTGAAAACTCGACGGCTTTATCACTGAGAAATAGACTAAAAACTATTCGAGCGATTTGTGATAATCACTTTGAAGGTGGTCTAAACGGGGAAATAACAGTGAGAATTAATATCTTCATAAAACTGTTCGAAGAAAAAACGAATGCCATTGTTGTACAAGCCAAGAAATTACTGTGCTGGGCATTTATTTTTGAAGATCAGCCGATCAACTCGGACTCCAATTCCAGTTTGCCAACTTATTCAATCAGCGTTCAGATAACCGCTTTATTGTCAGGGTTATAAAATTTTGTTTCGGTATTTATTGCGATTAGAGAATTGTTGTTTTTAGTTCACTTCCACTATTTTTTTTTCTGGATGAGAAGGCAGTCGTTGATGATTGCCTAGCTCGCTGAATTTTCACGACACGGAAAAATATATTTTCAAAGTTTTAAAAGTTGAAAATAATTTCAGCGAGCTGATCAAAGTGAGGACTGATGTATTCGAGATAGGATGGAAGGCCAAACGGTTTTATTTCGTTGCATCTACCTGCATAATGTTGCCATCATTAAGTTCACTGAATTAATTCCCAGTGACATTCACGAGGCGACTATACTGGATTTATTGTCAAGGGGGATAAGAGCATGGGGAAGTGATTTAGTGTTGCAAATATGAACGCTGAAATATTCAATTTGAATGAAATGGTGACAATGGCGCCATTCAACCTCGCTCGTTTTTTTCGCCACGCCGAACTAAAGGCTCATTTTCGACGGATCAGTTGTTTGGATGTGCTTAACGACGGCGGTCTGAACACATCTTTTGCCTTAAGGGTCCTTTTAAGAAGTTTGTTGTGATATTGATGCATCGATACTACTGTCTACAGCGAGCTGTCAACAAAAAATGATGCGCCACGCGTTGCCATAGAAGCTAATGTGATTAGCATAAAAGTTAACATTGTGTTACATGAATGTTGCCCTAGGCAATTTGAGCCTGTCCATTATTTCATCACATATCATCTTCCGATGTGTTCAGCTTTGCTGCGATGACCGTCTATCACCATTCGATGAATTCATTAATCACTTAGGGCATTATTGGTGCCTAGTCATGGCTTGGTTCGTGAGAGGCTATTTATTTATTAGTCTTCTTAATTGATGCGTTTTTGTGAGCATCAACTTCCTTTTAGGCTAATGTTTTAACTGCATGCGAATCAGCAGGTTTATTTCTGTTCCATCCAGCATCCGCCATCAATAGATCAGATCAACCAGCGAACAATACTTAGGGTGGTGGCGTTGGCCGTTTTTTTTACAAACTTCTCACAGTAGACCAGTGGACCTTCTAGGCTGAATCGAACTTTGGCACAGATTTTGGACGTACAGTGCACAGAAGTGTTCACCTTATTAGGGATGAGGTAGATTTGGAATCGACCTGAGTCCGTCCCATAAATTTCGTGACAGATAAATTTCATCGGATAAGTTTTGTGATTTGGTGACAGATTCGCATAAACAAAGACGACATCTTGTGACAGCCAATAATCTCATCATTCAAGGAATGACAATTGCGGGATTATGGCGAGGTGCTATTGTCACATGATTTGGGACGAAGAAATGAACCCACAAAACAATGATCTTGTAGAGTTGTGAAGACGATGGATTGTTGTACTATTCTCGAAGTAGAACTTGTTTCTTATTACAGCGTTTTCAAATCTCTTCAATGGTGAAGTTTTCAATAGTCGTAAACAGATTGCGTCAAACATCAATCACATTCACTCGAATTGTGCTCATCGCTTGGAGCAGCAAAGAATCTTTCGCATAAAAAAATTTCTTATAGAGAGCTAATTTATTCCGACAAAAATGTTCAGTAAAAGGATAAAAAAATTTTGTTTTAAACGAGTGAGTCAATTTTTCAATGGTCGTAAACGAAATGAAAGGTCATTGGGTTTAGAGGTGCTCTTTGAATCTGCCATCGACAGCAACCGCTTTATGTACTGCTATAAAAGTTACTGTTATCAGCATTATGTCCATTACTGTCGCCTCAGGCAATCGAAACCTATACAAATTACTTACGATTTCATTGCAGTAACTTTCTATCTTCTATGGCTAATTTCGTTTATCACTAGGATTTAGTTCGTTGCAGGGTGTTCTTAAACAAGGATTGCCATGACTTTTCAAGTTTTGCCATTTTTGTGGCCATCAAGTTCCATTTGGACTCAGGTTTTGCCTCGTTTATACTGAAGCTTTAGCATCGAATGCATCCGCAAGTATATTTTCGGTTCATTCAGCATCTGTCATCAACACAAATCAACTTTCGAATCGTATATAGCGTATGGTAACGCTTACCATCGTTTACGAAGCTCTCAGAGGCGAATTGATGGATGAATGGACCCTCTAAGCCTCACTTACGCTAAGCCTCAACTTTAAGCTGCCATCCACTCTGTTTCTGACAATTACGCAGCTTCAGTAGCATTCTCTCAACATTGAACGCTTTTATACTTCAATGTTGCATGCACAAAGCTGCAAAGATCGACGCATTTGAATGTTTGATGAACGTCATTGCGTGTGTTCATGAGAATATCTTATACGCAATGAGAGAACTGTTCACAATATTTTCAAACTTTGAGTCACTCACAAGTAAGTTGGGATTGGTTGTGAGAGGTTACGATATGATAGCAGGAAGTTGTGAGCTTGAGAGATTGAGGTAAAAACCAGTGAATAAAAATTGAAGCTTTTCCAATAAAACTGAGCAAGCAGCTGCAAAGGTTCACAACAAGATTTCTGCTTGCGGAGATATGGAAAACGTAATACGAAGATCGATTGCAAACAGTAAAATCCGATGGCCTCGAGATAGGGCGGCAACCTTCGTTGTTCGACGGTTCTATCGGCGACCTCCGTCGATCGGATATTATGGAACGATTGAATCTCTGGACCTTTTGATTTTCATTTGGAGAATCTAAGTAACAAGACCGATCTATAAAATAAAATCTCTGTGACATCACGCTGAAAAAGCATTCGCAGCAGCCTTGTTGTGGCCATACGCAACATCAGACACGCTTGTACCGCATACATATTCCTGCTAAACGGGACTTGATAGCAGCGTTGCAACTTGCAAATGAAATGTGGATCATCCAATACGCATTTCATGCAAACATGCCTCGCAGCCGTTTCCGCATCCCCCCCCCCCCCCTTCCCCCCAAATATTCTAAGCTCGGCGTGCACGAATCACATTTGCATTGTTTAGAACATTTCCCAGCCTTATCATGCAGAAATTATTAGACGTAGAGAAACAACGTCATGCTCCGGGATTATCAAAAATCCACTTTATCAACCTTCGGTTCCATTATTTTGCAGTCCGTTTTTCATTGTCTCAATGACTCTTGTTGCATTCTTTTCAGCTGATGCAACGTGTAATTGAGTATGAGTTGCCATGTGTGTGTTTGTCGAGTCTTTAAGTATAGACGTCGAATATTTCCCATATCATATGCTTAAATGTTCAAATCTTTTAAGTGATTCTATCAAAGACATTCAATCCCACAAATGTATTCATGATGCCGAATTGATGTTAAGCAGATAACGTTATCGTTGATTTGAGCAACAAGTATAGATTTGTTATGCTTATAGACACGCATATATTTTGCTGCATCATTCAATCGTTCGTTGATGTCATTTATAGAGAAGACCGCAGCGGTAGGAACGCATCGACAGCAAAATAGCTTAAATTGTATTGCAGGAGCAGAATGGTAAGGCAGACTTTGGATGAACAAGAAGCTGAAGCCGTTCGTTTCCTTAGAGAACAGGTAAATATTTGCACGTGGAATAGGTATGAGTACACAGTTGTATATTTTGAGTAGATATGAGTATATTCATTGAAGGCCACTCTAGATGGCATTAATATATAGTGAAGAGTTACCTTATAATGTTTCAATAATCTGATCAATCATCTCGCTGTATGACATTAATAAGTGCAAGCCTCTCACAGTTTGGCGTGGTTATTTGTTTTCGTGAAAAAGAAACCGGATGGCCTTAAAGAGATGCCAAAAACTGAAGAGGGTTACAGTAATCGCGAAGGAACGTTTCTTTCTCGTTATTACAACACTCTCGATAATACTTCGATGGCAGTTTTCTTGAATTCGAAAAAAACGTCGTAATCTCTAGCATCTGTTTATGGCCAAAATCAGTCTGAATTGTTTTCTGTGGTAAACATAAGAAAAAAAACTCTATGGTACAGAAGCGAGTTTCTTGTGATAGCTTTCTATGATTTCATCAAATATTGTTTTTCTGAGAATGCTTCCTCTGATTTGAAAAATTTATAAGAAAATATCTGATAACATTAAGGGAGAGGCTATTTGATTAGAGATAGACGCATGTTTTCATGCTGAAAACTTTCTGGCAGAATAAATTATTCAGAACGACGCCACACTTTCAACGAGTTGCTATTTCAATTCGGCACCCAGTAGACTAACTTGCCATATAAAAATTTAGAACCCTCTTAGAGCTATCATTCCAATCTGCCTCCGTTTTGCCTTTCAGGCAAAAGATCTGCTTCAACCAGGATATGATACCGATTATAATCTCTTGCGATGGGCACAGGTCGGCTTTTGAACTACGCAGTTTTTTGCGTTTCAGAGCTGTATATGGCATGCAAAGAAGCGCATTTCAAGTGCAGACAAATGCGCCAATAGATCCGATAGGTTTCATAGCTATCTTTCCACTTACAGCCACTGCAGAGTTAGGTGCGAACTCATTCACGGGCAACGAGTAAGAAGTCAGCAACTAGATTGAGAAGCCTCTGTTTACTTACCTTGCAGTTGGGTACGCAGTGGTAAACGATGTCCGACTTTTGATCTGTTTGGTATTTTCAGCATCGAATAAGATGAGCCATATAAAAACATATTTCAGGCGAATAAATAAATGTGTGAGGAAAGAACTTCCACCAATATGCTAGAAAAACAAGAATATTTCGAAAAGCGAAATTGCCCTCCTTCGTNCCCCCCCCCCCCCCCCCTTCCAAAAATGTCGCATTGGTATTATGTAATCTGGGGAGTACATCGTTACAAACTGTCAACATCAGCAAGTTTTTGTTTCAGTAAATATCACTCATCGCGTTTTTAAGAACATTTTGCCAAACTTCTGAACAACACCGCTATTTTTAGCATTTCTCCGCAAGTGTGAACGATTGTAGTTCGTTCGCCAAATCTGAATTCGCTGCTTTATTTCGTACACTTGAAAACGCAATGCCGGTAGCTGGAAACTAAACATGTATTTGAAAAGGAAATTGTCGAGTGAAAAGAATGACTCTCGAGGTTCCTTTGTTCGCTGTTCCGTCCACAGAGAGTCTTCTATATTCTGCGCAATATAAAATGTGAAAAAAAAAAAAAACTATCCAAATGTTTCCACGCTTTGCTGTATTATACAAGCCTCTTTTAATATTAGATAATCGCACAAAATCGTCAATTTTTTGCAGTAAAACCATATAAAGTTTTTTGCCATTCCAGAGAGATGCCTTTATTAAATTACCGAAACAATAAAATTCGCTGTGTCATTATTGAGCACAATGGAAAACAGATGAAAAAATTGTTCCCTCATCCAGTTTTTGTTATTCACTACACCAATTCTAATCGTATCAGCTAGAGCATATAGCATACTACAAAACTGCTTAAACTGTACAATAAAGCTTTCGTAGTAAAAGAATCTCTCTTTTGCAGGGCTACGGTTTCAATCTGGAGGAGGCGTTATTTAATTTAACTCGACATTTAAAATTTCGGCTATTTTATGACCTCGACAATGTGGATAAGATCAAAGATCATAAAATTCTTAAACAGTACTTCCCACTCGGCTTAGTGGGTGAGTGTTTCAAATTTTTATTGAACTCGCGTCAGTAATAGTTGTTCTTCCCGATTTCCTCAATTCATTCCCTTTCCTTTCCATCCCACTCCATCTCCTCACTCTTTCTCACCCCTCCTCACCTCTCTCGTCCGCATTTTCAGACGCAAAGAGCGATCAATTTAGCTTGGTATATTCATCTGTGGCCCGCTGGAAAAATTGTGCTGGTTTTGTTTGGAATAACAACATGTATTGTGCTCACTCAGTTTTAGGCTTTAATGACGTCATCCTCGGCCTTTTGCGCTCATTATTTCAACTGAATATAAGTTTGATGGCCTCTTGATGTGAAGAGAATTATTGTTGAAAAATACTATTGCTCTTAACACAATTCGAGTTGTATATAATGACTGATGCATCTTCAGGTAAGACGGGTATGAACAACCAACTGCTAGTGGTGGAATGTGCAGGTCGTATCGATCTCTTTGGTATATTGCGAACCGTACAATTGAGTGCTTTTGTCTTACAAAGGTTTAAATTCCAGGAAATGATGCTCAAAGAAATCAATAAAATGGAAGCATTAAATAAAACACAGGTAGAGGTTATATTTATTGCCAAACTATAGCAATATTGAGAAGAATACATCACGGCCACAAAAAGAAGGCTCAGAATTGTCTTTTACGTAAACGTTTATAAAACGGAACCAAAATTTCACTCACTCTTCGCAACTACGATTCCTACAAATAAATTCATCCTTTCATTTTCTATCGTTTACAATACATTGACACCTCGACGATTTGGTAACGAAATCAGCCTGAAAGTAAGTGAATGTAAATCGGCCCGAAATTGAGTGCACCCAAAACCAATCCGAAAAAGTATGCGGTAATTGGTCAATAATTATTTCTACCAAATGAAATCGCAATTAAGTCTGTCAAAATACTCTTACAATCCAAGAACTTCTTCATTCAACTCTTGTGCACCTGCTCAGTAATTACTTTTTCAGTCGGAATATTCTATCCAGGTTCAACCCCGTTGATGGCCTTTCGTTCTTAATAAAACAATGTCTGAAAACCTAATTGGACAGCTTTTCATTCACCTTATTCTTGGCAATGAATTTCACCAAAGCCATTACGCAACGTGTATGGTCGATAAGAGCGGAGCTAAAATCAGGTGCTCTACAGTAAATCTGATCCGGTGGAGATTATAGCCAAAAGAAAGAGTCAGACCATTTCGGCGATGTGGAGGGAGGGGGAAAAGAGCGGATTGTGGTTGGGGAATGTGTGTCATGGCCATGTATACGTTCTAGGATAATGCTTTATTCTTTCTTCACTGAGAGCGACGTCCCGTTATCTGAAACGATTTTTGAACCTATTCCATGTATTTTTCAGTGCTCCGCAGTTTATATACTCGATCTGGAGGGGTTGAAGTTGGATTCAAATCTTTTAAGTATTGTAACAGGTAAGATATTGAGTATTTCTTGAGCGTTGTATTATCTCCTAAAAATAAAAAACACAATTTGCAACCTGTTCACTCCCCCTCCCCCGCCCACATATCTTGACCGAATTTTTGAGCACTTGAAACCCCCCAAACGTATTATGGAATTTAAGAAAAACCGAATTTTTTAAAATCACTCGAAATTATCGTAAGCAATCAATCCTTAGCGAATCCAAATAAGCTCGATTACAAGACATTCTGAAATTACGCACAATTCGATATTTGAGGGCCATACCGAATCTTATGGACACTTGTATATACAAATTATCCGGAATGGTTGGAAAGAATGGTGATTGTGAACGCCCCTACTTATATATCGGTTCTTTGGAAAGCAATTTATCCATTATTACCGGAGCGGACTCGAAACAAAGTCCGTATCACCTCGTCACCTGAAGACTCCATTCGAGAACTGCAGAAGGTCACATTTTTATTTATTATTATTACTATTGCTAGTTACACTTCTTATGCGCCTTTTTTGAAACTCTTTCAAAGGCCTCGGTGATGGTAGTCCCACTGCAATGATTTCGGCTGAAAGCCCAATATAGCAGAATGGATGGGATCTTAGTGGGAGGAGTGGGATGACATTAAACAAAATTTCATCTTATCTTGGCATCCTTGATGATGGAAGACGGTGAGAGGAGATTAGCGCAGTGGAACAAACTTGTAAGTTTCTTTCTTAATATAGCCAATCTCATTTATGAAATACATGAATGGCTAATTGATTGTGTGAAATTATTTTACTATTTTCGTTGTGTAAACGTTACAGCACAATTCTTTCGGGGAAATAATATCTTTCTCGGGAGTGACGTTCTTCCTCAACGTTCTCGCAGTTCAAAAAGCATTTTGGGCGAAAGCATTGCACAGTGTTTTTTCAGTGCTGTGATATGAAAAATGTGCCAAAACATTGGGGAGGTGAACTAATCGATGGCAAAGGTGATCCAATGTGCAGGCAAGTTTTTTCAGCCTTTTTGCTTACGCAACATTGCATTCCACAAAATTATCCACTTATTTCTTGTTTCCCGAGTGTTTTTATTCTTTTTCCTCGTTTTTTTATCAGTGGAGGAACACAGAGACAATATCGACGCTCAAAATTATTATAACATTGAAAAGCGCATCAAATAATAAATTTCTTCAATTACTCATTTTAGCTTAATATTTCTCACTGTAACACATATCGTCGCAGTTTCAATTTTCTCTATGTCGCAATATTTTCACTTCGAATTTCACCACGCTTTGCTGCATATTATCAGCAATTTGTGAGATAACATTCACTAGAATCGATTATTTTGCCAAAAAAATGTTAAAACAGCATAGTTGAATAACGCGACGTTTCCGCTTTCAGAGATCGTCTTATCATCCCATCAGGTGCGATACCGAAGCAGCTCTACTGGAAACCGGATGAGTGGTCCCCATCTCATACTCAGCTCGACTCAATAGTGATTAACGCAGGGAATTGGAAATTGCTCACTATCAAAGTTGGCCCATGTGATCGAAAGTCTTTTCTCACCTTAAACAGGTGTCTATCTTCTTCATTCGTTACTTCATCATAATAATTGGCCATTCCAACAAAAATCGCTCCATTGAATACAGGTACTAAGATCAAATTCAGATAATATTCAATCCAAATTCTGACTAAAATTTAATTCATATTTCAATGAAACGATGCATTGATTTCGGATCGATCTCAATGAGCGATATTCCAACGTTTGAACAAAGAAATAAGTGTTCTTTATTTCTCGATAGGTTACGTTCACACCATCTAAAATATTCAATCCCATCACAAAATGAAATCAGTCATGAGATAACAAATGTAACTTTTCATAAGATCTTAACAAAATTGGTGAGGATTGTTCCATCAAGTATCGACGAAAAATTGGACTCAGCAATTTCTTTTCTTTTGGAGGGGAAGAGAAGAGAGGGGGAGAGGCTTCTGATGACGATCTTCTTGAAACCACAAATCCCACACAATTTTGGAAAATAAGTGAAGTTCAAGACTCTAGCTAGTTCTCGAAGTCTTTTTAAAAACCATCGATGACCTTATCTCATTAAGCCCCTCAGCATTGTCCGGTTTCACCGTTCTTATTCAGAAACCTTGATCAGCAAGCATGAAATCTTTTAATATTTTTGCTTTAGGAAAAGACTTAAGTCTCCTTTTTCTGAAAAGTTCGCTGAAAAGTGTGGATGTAAACAAAGATCGGTTTTGACATTTTGGCATGTCGTATTAACGATCATTTCCGTACGAAATATTTTTGAAGCAAGCAACTATGAAAAATATCACATTCTCAGCTTATAAATGCTTGACTTTTAGGGCATGTGCGTATTTCAAAATAAGGACATGCGGTGCAAGGAGATGAACAATTATCGTTTGTAAATTTGTCGTGCTTGAAGGTTTGGACACAGAAAGAGATAACAATGCTCTTGCACTTCCATTTGAGGGGCTTATATTTGATGCAAAAGGGATCACATTTGGAGGGTTTATGGAATGAGATGAACTCATCTCATTCGCAAGCTTTGAATGCAAACAATTCTGAGCGGGGGTTCAAGAAGAGGGTGAGGATTATGTTATTCAAAAGAAAATAATATGCATGTTGCATTGAAGCCATGTTTTTATGCTTTGATAACGAAATAATGGAAAACTTTGATCATTCTCGAATTATTCGGCGAAATTATAATAAATTGAAATGAATCCGAAATAAAATAAAATAAAATCGTGCAAATCGATATGATTAGTATTTAACTGATATTTTAATGATTCGGCAAATAACGGCATTTAAGGTACTGCGAAAAAACATATTCTATGGCGATTTATCATAGTGCCGATGAAAATGCGGTCGATCAAAACATTGAAGAGATGCGCGATTGGATTCCAATTTTCGACTATCCGGCGATGCCGACCGTCGATTTGCTAAAAGTTCCGGCGCTCGGTGCCGGTGTTTACAAATTTCGATTTGGCAACGAGCAGGTCCGTAATGCTGAGCACGTACCATTTAGGTTATTTACATCCATTCACATACGTCGAAGACCATGTATCCACTGATAAAAGTGAATTTTCGTGATCCGATCCTATGATATCAGCGAAATCTCCACTGTTCGATCGGTCGAGTACGAATTTATTCTAGTTCCGCTAAAGAATTTGGCGTAGGAAGGATGGTCCAGGTGTTCGCAGGATCGCCGTTCTAAAAACTGCGATGAATCTCTTTTTCTAATCTTTCATTTCCTCGAGCGCACTAAATTTTGATGAAAACCTCCAGCATGTTCAATCGCCGCAACACAGTACGGGTGAATAGCTGCAGTAAAGTGGGAATACTGCGAATATTCTGCTGCATTTCACTAGAAGGGTACTCCCATCTTGCTCGTACTGCAATTTTATATTTATTGATGTCGAAAAATAGGTGAGGGCGAAAACCGCTGAAGTTTGCATGTCGGATTACAGTGGCTTGTAAATGAGGTGAAGATGCACTGACTTAATTTCTCTCTTTTGCAGGCTTGGTTCCGTTCCCTTACAATGTACTATCGTATCATGTTTGTGGACGAAAGTGATGATCCAATTCCGATGGAAATTATTGACTGAAAACGACAATGCGATGCATTCCGTTCCTCCCTTAGGGATTAATTTCAACTGGGCACCTATACAGAAGCGCACAATTTATTGATCCACTCAGTGGAACATGTACAACTCCATATAATATATACGTAAATAAAAATTGATTTATCAACCCACGAAAAGGTTGAAGGAGCTATTAGAAAGAGACAATATCCAATAATTAGTTACTAGTACCGCAGAGAGTGAAGCAGCCTAAAGTGAGGAACTTGGCCCTTTCCACTCTTTTTCAAAAAACCGATCATCTCTGCCACTGATATCCCCGAGCAGACGCTTGATCGAAGGACGGGAACGTCGCCGTAGGCAACATTTTCTTGCTCAGGTATCACTCAGGACGCAAACATGATCAGGAGGCCATCTAACACCATAGATCATGTATGCTACCTCATCAAAGTTGTTCTGCACTTCTGTTGTTCGAAAGCAGAAGCTAACATATATATATATATATATATA
>JAARMF010000023.1:55905-96366 GCA_022844705.1 Toxascaris leonina | reverse complement strand
AAATATATATATATATATATGTATATGCACACGAAGGCACGCACATGTGTAACAGATATATATGAAAGGACATCTGTTCCGTCTTCCTCCTGGTCTCATTTATTGCCAGGATGTCGATGCGGACGTTTCTAATTTCTTGTAGCAGCAGATCAACCAAGTGATCGCTTCTGAGGTTCCCAGCGATATATTACGTACGGACGGTCTCAATACTCACGACGGAGCTACAAACACACCGCACATACGCATAGACATGACGGCACCACAGCACGCTTGACTCTTTACAATAGCACGACACGCACTTCATGCAGTCCACTTCGGACAGTGACGCAACAAGTTTATTTCAGAAGGTCAAGGGAGAGACGTCGTTTCATCTCTAAGGTCAAGAAGGAGATGTCATTTCATCCCTGCACATAAATGAGGTTTGTGTGTACACTGCACTGACACTTGTTTTTAACGTATGACGCCAGTCCAATAACGTTCTCGTGAAGAGCTTTGACTAATTTCTTCAGACTGCGCATCCAGTGGACAAAAATGCAATATGTGATTCTAAAGGACTTATTTCTTCGCATTCACCACGTTGCTTTTCCCTCATTGCGCACAATACTGGACAACAAGAACAGAGATGACTCAAAATGCAGCAATTACATAGTGATTTGAAACGTTAAATGAAGTACTAGTTGTAACGAACGTAAAATGTGAATATATTTTGCTTGTTGACATTGCTTGATAGCGTGCAGTATAATGTGGTGGATGTAAACAAATGCCATCGACAAACCCCATCAATAAGTTCACTACCGACCGCTGCTAGTGTGTTCTCCGTGTTAGTGGAAATATCCATTAGTGAACATGACATCACAATCGTTCGCATAAGAATAGAAAACGATAATAATTCGCCACCAAATCCTGATGAGCAGACAAACCAATGAAATCAACGACCACTTTTGACGATATTAATCGAAGTTGCAACTGAAGATTAATGAACCGCAGGTGTATATTACAATGTCGCAAATAAAACCCATACAAATGTCATTCGCATAGAGAAATCTGAAATATGAATGAGAGACAGATTTTATGATACTATAGATATATACATTACGCTTATCACATAACAACCTACCAAGTCAAAGAATCAAAGAATCCCGAAAATAACGCTGAAAAGTCAAAGAATATTTAAATCGAACGAAACCAACAATCGTTCAATCAAAAAAATGAGCTAAATATACCATTTAAGACGAACCGCAAACGAAATACCGAGCAATTAGGAAAGAACGCCAAAGATTAATCAACAAATTGGTTGAGAGTGATGTCGGGCTTAAGAAAAACCATCTCTGCAATGCAAGAAGAGATTGCTCACCAGCAGTACGAACAATACTTACTGCTTATGAATTTCCCAAATGACGTCATGGAAAGGGAGCATTCTATGAGGTTGAACTTTTACAGCGAAATAACTTCAGAATTCATCTCATTATTTTCTTCGTTGTTATCGATAAATAAAAAATAAAATAAAGTAGAATAAGACATCACGTTAGAATCTAATTTCATTATGATAACTTATGACGTCATGATGGCCGATGGAAAAACTTTTGAATTGTTGAGAAGGAAGTGATGAAAAAATGTTGAGAAAGAGAAGAAGAGTTGAAAAGTTTTGTTTCAATAAATTATGCAATATTTTTCTATGAAAAGAATACAACTTTATGGAGGAGTCCTATTATTCAACAAAACACTGAGTTAACATATTTCTATAATACAATTAGAAAACTCAATCATATAAAGTGCAGCCTGTAAAAGAACATAGCAAAAGTGCGCATTATTACAACTGAATTGAAAATCATAGCGAGAAAACGAAACAACGAGTAAAATACAACACAAATATGGTCATTCATATATCTTTTTTATTAATAACTTTTACAGCTCTATATAAAAACTTAAACACTTCACATTTCATGATCTGATTCAACGCCCACGGAAGATTGCTTTAAAGTATTGTATAACCTGGTACATTCGTGTCCTCTACACTCCCCTCCCCCTCTGCGCATGACCTTCCAATGAATTCTCCACTGGAATTTTGAGAAAAATTATGAACCACTGAGGAGTTCATTTGAAGCTTTTTTTTTCTATGATGGCATCACTTGGCTACGTCGAATAATTTTCTGAAGATTTTAAGTAACAAAAACCTGAAGATTTAATACAAACTGCGACGAAAATGATTGCGATAATCATATAAGTATCAGAAGTTTGGTTAAGGAACAGTTACCGCAAATCTTAATCTTTTGCTCTCGTAAAGACTATAGGTGAATCCCTAGTTGACATTCCCTTCGAACGCTTCTTCTTGACACGGTCTTTCGAATGGCTCCGCGGTGCAGTGTTTACACTATTCGACAGAGCTGCTGTCATACTATCGTTGATGAATGCCGACTCACATCCTCGCGAACAACGGTCATCCAATGCATCGATCCGAGTCTTTAAAAATTAAAACCCATTATTCAGTAGGCTCTTGAATGGTTTTAAGTAACAAAAACCAGTTACACGCAGTGCGTCATCGAGTAATCAGCACTTTTTTTCGAGAAATCCGCATTCTCAAAGAGTGGTGTTCTGAAAAAATGACAATCGACAGACGATCTCAAAGCTGACAATTTAAGAAAACCCAGAACTTCCACAAAACTACATTAAAATTTCTCAAAAGAATCAGGGAATATTCAAACAACTAAAAGAATTCCACTGATGTGCTCCAAATCCAAAACAAAAAATATGCTCACATACTTTTGTATATTCTCAATTCGAAACATGAAACAAATAAATAAAAAGTCAAACATGACTCGCCCCAAAAAGAAAACGTCTGCGAATTTTACAAATTGTTTAAATAACGAAATACGGAAATAAAATAGCGAAAGACTTTAAAGAGTAACAAAAGCAAATCTTTTCATAAAATTGAAACTTCCATGCAATCTCTTACATCAATCTTCTATTTGCGGCCAAACTTAGGAAATTCTTCAGGCGTATGAGTTAAATGAAGCATGCTGATTCGACTATTAGCTAGCTAGTTGTCGATCTTCGCAGTCTCGACTTAAAAATTAGAATATAGGCAATACGTTGAATACGTCGAATAGGCAAAAATTTTCCAATTCCTATATGCCTCCAAAGTATCAAAATGAACGCAAAACCCAAGCAACGTTGTACTGAAAGAGGTTACATAAGAACTGAAAGGGCAGGCAGATCCTTATGATACACACCAAGGATGCAGAAGAGTGAGGAACTTTGCCTAAGGGGATCTCACCCTTCTGGCTTTAATGTCCCCTCCCGGACGAGCAAAGAACCACGCAGTTTACATGAAAAGACGACCACTGTTGAAATGCGTGAAAAAAATTACTTAGCAAATCGCGTTGCTATTTCCGATGGGAACACCTCTCTTCCTCCTTCCTAGCCCTTGACAGTTCTCTGTGAGGTTAAAATGTACCCTACATCGAAAGGTTTGAAACCCTATACGTTGCTGCTCCAACTAGCCACAGCTTCGTGAAATGAGTTTAAGCGGATAAATTCCTTCAAAATTTTTGGGAAATTTGAGCCAAGGGCTTCAGACAAGGTGATATAAGATGTTCACTGAAACGCTCACCAAGATGGCAGTGATCGAGTATGTTCACTGTCTCTAAATCATTAATCACTCAACTTTGGAAGTTTTTTTTATCAAAATATATTTGTTCACAACATCAAAACCCCTTCCCACTCTCGCTTCCTAGAAGAGGACAGTGAGAACGAAATCACGTCGAAAGCTTACCGATAAAGCACTGATTGCTTGAATGACGGACGGCTCACCCGTACGTTCCTGAAAGAATTACTTCTTCATTCGAAATAAATGCATCAATTTTTGAAAGTTAGATCAAACCCTATTAAAACACGACGCATAAAAAGTACCATAAAAACTATCATGTAATCTCTCATAGACAGCTCGAAAACCAATCGTTTCCATAATTTGTAGGCCAGCTTCCAAACTATATCACCTCACAGCAGCGTCGTTATGACGCAAATGATGAGTGGAAATAGATGATTCAATAACTTATTTGCTAAAGGCTTCCGGGAGATTTTTAAATAGCATCTAAGCATCCATGTTCTAAAACAATCAACGGAAATAAATCGATCCTTCCTTGCCGAGGACAAAACCGCAATTTTCTTGGCCGGATCAACTCTATTTTCCTCCCCATACAAGCCATCTAGAAGTTCAAGACGGTTACCAACACCCTCTCTGGCTGCGTCCACCTTTCCTTAACTTTCCTTGAGAGAAAAGAACATTCAGGTATCAATATCAAAAGTGAGATGCTCTCAATATATATTGCCATTTTAATTCATCTACTTATATAAGTTGTAGGAAAGTGAGGTTGAAATCGCTTTGCGGAATTGAAAAGCGGCTCAACTATGTGATCTTCATAGTAAGTATGTTTATTACTGGAGAGGGGAGAGGAAGGTAGTGTTCCCTTCGAAAACTGAGGAAGACCTGCTTGAAAGTGCGATGCGATCTGTTAGGTTGTAGCCTTTTTCTCATTTCATCACTCAAACCTTTTTGCTTCAAGCTCGAATGAATCACTGCTCAATGGTTTGAATGAGAGGCTTGTGAGATCCTTCTTCTTGAGGCTTCCTACTCCTGTGCACCCCTACTTCCATTTCTACGGTTTTATCTTCCTCCAATTGTCACTCATAAAATATTTGTTAAAACAATGCAGCGTTTGAGAATTGACCTTAACTTCTTTAGCGATAGCTTTAACTTCTGATTCGATAACGTCGAGTCTTTCGCTAACAAATGAGGTGGCGTTCCATGCCGAACTAGACGAAGATGATGCCATATTCGTAATCCGTAATAAATCAAAATCCGTCTTTAGTCGATAAACGTCTCGCTTTAGAATTTCCAGCTGCCGCGGAAGTAACATTAATCCTAAAATTAAACATTCATCCTTGAAAGAGAACATAAGTTACAAGATGATAAATCTGTCAATATAGCCATGCGCGAATGTTCCATTAGCCTCCCTGCAAATGTTCTAAATTTCCTTTTAATAACAACTTTGCAAGGATTTTGCATTCTCATAGATTATATCGACTCCTCTTTGCAATGGCTCAATCGGCAAAGCGACGGCTCATTGGTATTGTGAAGTCCAGTTCGGATTCCTTAACAACTGAAATGACTTTTGCGAATCCTCGCCAACTAAAGCTTATTTTCACGAAATTAGAAAAAGCAACTAATAAGGAAGAATAAGGAAGAAAGTCCCTCAATAAGGAAGAAAAGTCTAAAAATTGGGAGAAGCAAATATTAGCTAAAATTTAACCTTCTAATTGCTTTATTTGTGACATGAGATGCACCGAGAGGAAGCCGAGGAAGGCGACTGCGATAACCAGCGAGATCATAAGTGAAACAAGGGCACATCGGACCGAGAATACGCATCGACGAGTGTTGATTGCACTATCGTTAGTTGGTCGTGAGCTTCAGATTGCATTCCTTCACTATCGTATTGCGCTAAACAACAACCCCATCCCCTCCTACCACTGAACTATTCGAATAAAATAACCCCCTCGTCGACAAGCTTCTCCTGCTATATAAGCCCTTTCCCTAGAAATTGTATTAATACGTCTATACGACTGTACGCCACGCAGCCTTCTAACGACAAATCTTACTGCCCTTAAAAATTGCGAAATTCTTAATGCGAGCGAAATGTAAGCAGAATTTTGTGGAATTCTTTCAATTTGTGACACAAATCTTTCTATGTTATTTTTCATGTATTTTTAGTGACAGTATATGATTCAGAAACCGAAATGCAACTTAAAATTTTGCACGGTCCTCCTCCCTCCCCCATCTCTCCCTCTACGCATAACCAATGGTTCATTCTCTGGCTGTGATCACTTGAAGCACAATGGGTAGATGGAAAGTGGGAGAGAAATTATTTCAAGCTCTTTCTTAAGGAAAAATCAGGTTGGTGCTTTGAATAAGAGCGTTGGGATAAGCGGAAAGTTTTGCTGCCAATCAAAAAGAGTCAAACGGCCAAATAGGAACAGCAAAAAAGAAAGAATGAAATTAACAATTGCCCCACAGAGAACTCAATTTCGCTTTCCGCGATGTGCATCGAACTCAGTCAGCTCGATTGAGAAATTAAATTAGCATTGCAAACTGATGAAATGGATAACGTCTACGCGTCATTGTTTCGCATTTCTTCTTAGCAAACATCCAATTTGCGGATAGGAATTTAATGGAATGGATTGGAACAGAATTCAATGCAAAACCTGTTATTCCAGCAATGGGCATGCACCTTTATGCGATTACACTTGGCGCTTTTCATAGGACAGGCTAGCCAAAGATTTCGCTTAACCCATATTTGCTTGACTTCTTTCGCAAACATTACATTTTCAATGGATTTTGAAGCGATCCGATTTCTTCAGGTAATTGTTTGAATGATCGGCAATAATTTTTGTTAAAATATTGCTGAATTTACGGCTTGTCATTCCACTTATTCCACTCAAAACGACTCTTCTCCGTTATGTGGCCGAAGAATTTGAGGATTTTCTTTCAAATGCTAACCACATATAAGCTCAAAATACAATGAAGACTGCAAACGAGATTTTGTTGTCCAAATGGAGGGGCGGGTGGGGGGGGGGGGGGTGCGGGCTATTTACTGCATTCGTACAACCAGTCACCTGCATGAGAAAAGCATATTGGGCAATGCTTCATTATTTCTGAGCACATATGCAAATTGGTTCAACTATAAAATCATCTATCGTGTCAACGATGCTGGCTGATATTCTTTTTCTTTTATGAATAATGCGTCAGCGATGCGCCTCACGCAATGCTACAATGCAAACTGTCCATTAAAAACCCAAATGCGGCTGGATGCCTACATAAGTCCGTACCAACATATTAGTCAGTAATCTCAAACCTTAAAACGCTTGCAGCATGTACACAGGACCTGGTATGGATATAGCGACCAGATGGCTTATGAAAATCTGAACTACTTCTTCATCACAGCTTCGCTTGATTATGAGCCGAAATTGCTTAAAACATATGCGAACAGGTAAACATATAAAGTGCTACAATCACTTCTCCTCCTTCCATTGTCTCTCCCCCACTCCCCCTCCCTCCTCCATCCTCCCAAAAAATGCAAAAAATGTGTTAATACAAACTTAGAGAACAATTTCGATTTTTTGTTACGTAGAGTCGCAGTTGGTAAATCAAGGTCGGGCACATCTGAATCATCCGATTCCATTAAAAGGCCACCACCACTCCGCGGCATCTGCCCTGAAAATTGATCTCTCTTGCTATAGGCAATAGCAACTTCTCACAAATATGACGTCTCAAAACTAACAACACAACGTCAAAAAGCCAGCGATGTGGCCCTCCCTCATCCCTAAGCTAGAATGAAGAGATAATCTTTTGGAAAGACGTAGTGGAGGAGAGAGCAGAAAGATGAAAAAGAGGAAGGAGCGAGAGGAAGGACGAAAATGTTACGCTTCTTAGTACAAAGAGAGCAGGCCTGCATTCAAAAATACTTATATACTATTTACTATAAAAATAACAAAACATCCTTCAAATGCACACATCTAAATGACGATAAAAGATGTGAACGTTTGAAGTTATGTTGAGGAATACGAACGGTACCTTCATCAGCATTAACCACCCCAAAAAATAAGCCACAAATATTCTTTCGCATATTAGATCTCTGAAAACACTCTGTAAATTTGGTTGAGGAATGAGCAACAAGTAGCATAGAGTGAAATAAAACAGACACAACACCACCACTGCACATGGATATTTAACTCGAAATTCAGTGGACGAGAAGAAAATGGTTGCGAACAGGTTTTCAGCGTTGAAATGCAACGAAGTTGACAATGCTGCGAAAATACATCACAATCACTGTATGAAGAAGAGCATCGATGTGATCAGTATCTACTCTGTGACATTTCTAACTGCCATGGCTTTGTCCAGAGTAATGTTGCGGTGTGAATTCTCTTGTCAAACCCAATCGAATACATTCCCCTCCTTGAATGTCAAGATGTATATCACCATTCATTCTAAAAACTCTTTCTAAAGTCCTTGGGTCATCACGATACACAGGATAGCGAAGAAGGAACTGATTGGTCACTACTGTAAAAGCTCAGGTATGATGAATTCTGATCAGAGTGAATAAAAGTGTGAAAGGTGTCATATATGGTGGGACCGTGTACGCCTTTGCATTTCAGTCCATCAACATAACCGGTTTCCTTAACATTCAAAAACATTGGCAAAAAGGCAAATAAAAGGTTTGTTGGTGCGTTGACCGATGGAACCGATCTATCATCTCCACTGATGACTGAGAAAACGTAACTTGTAAACCTGATGACGCTCCCAAATGAAAGAGAAGTAATGAAGTAAAGCAGAAGTAGCGTGCTTTAACGTGAATGAAACCTTTCAAATTTTATCGCTACGACGTTAATTGTTTGCAAGTTCAATTATCGAACAGACAAACGGACAGACGTGTGGCCGGACAGATAGACAAATACAAGGATTGTTACACACACATCGCATCTCCATGATGATACGCTCCCATATAACTTGAAAATGAACACATGAATACGTTTTTTGAATGGGGAACTAAACTCAATATTTGGGCTAAATTTCGTTCCTATTTCAACCAGGTGATCAGCTTTGCTTAAGAGGAACTCAGCCTCGGGCAGACAGACTTAGCCAATATTTTTCAGCTCTTTTCAGAAAAAGTTGAGTTGCAAATTTGCATACGCAATATGAGAGCGATGAATTTCATCACTGATCAATGAGAAGCATTTCAAAACTTTAAGATCACGTCTCTCTTTGCCATCTCTGTCTCACTCTGAAAGATGCTACGATACTTCAGCTATAATTTTTTGCACCTCTTAAAACGGCCAAACAGACTACTTTTCACAAATGACACGACAGTGCTATCTTAAGTGTTGTCAGCTGTTGACTTGTAAATTCTATTCAACGAGAAAAGATCGTTGAACAAATAGACGGTATGGGTCTATGTAGTGCTCTCTCCTCTCAACGAGGAGACAAGACGGTGATACTGAAAGGCAAATGACCAGCAAAAAAGCAGTGTGCACTGCCCAATTATTGATGCAACACTCGGAAATATAACATTTCTCTCTTACAATTGAAAAAAGATTTGAAAATCAGTGCTCCGACCGCATATCACAAAATATTACTTACAGTGAAGATGGACTGAGAAATCGGATCGCCTAAATTTAATGAAAAAACCTGCTGAATTTGGTGATCCTTATGTATAGCAACAAAATTTTTCCTATCACCGAACTTTTATGCATAAGCAAGGCAACAACAACGCTCATCAATGAATTATTGCTTCGCAGTATGTTCAAAAAACACCCAAATAAATATTTTCCATCCAATGCAAATAGCGACAAGCAAAAAGCACAACAACCCCGGGAAGAGCTTCCATGAATCTCTGCAATATGGTACGATTGGTGACCGATGATGATGATGACGCACGCCCAATGAACGCGTATGTTGAGCAGGTGGAAGATGGGACAAGGTTACGACCTCTGCGTTGACGCGGTTATACAAAGTTATGCTTGAGGAATCATTTCAAAATGGGATGAGAGCGACGGAAGAGATAGGACTATCTACAGCATATACACTCTGCAACTAAAACAATCACCTACGCCCGCAAAAGATAGCAATGGCACCAAAAAGCCCAAAATCAGGTGAAAGGGAGGGGGATCAGTTAGATGTCGATGAACATTATGGGTTTCACTATTTAACCCGTCTAATTGAGGAAGTGTTCCAACCACTAAGAGTCACATTACTCTTAAAGGTGCAACCCAAAGTCGTGAGCGCACTCTCCCTTTCCTCAAATCCAACCGAATTACACTGTAAAAATTTACCAGTTTAGGAACACCAGGAGAGTGGATGAACACGAAGACGAAGAAATAAGTAAGCACTATGTGGAGAAACTGAAATAAACATGTGAACATATAGGCGTTTCTCTCAAATCCATTGGGAAATCAACACACAATCAGCACCTATTAGGCTGAAGGAAGTACACTTGAAAAAAAAAGTATTTCGGCTTCGAATATTTAGATGCGACGTTAAGCAACCAATCACATTTAATTCACTTACCCCGCAAAATTTGACCCGCTGAGGCGTTTTCCCCTCTTATATGGAATCCATCGAACATCACCAACTTGTAATATAGAACAGCTATTTGCCATTCCATCTCGAAAACTTACCATTTCGAACGATCGCATTACTCCACTTATGAAGCAAACACCCTGGGGATTGGTTCATTGAGGCGTGTAATGGATGCATTTAATGCATAAATGCTCTTCAACCCCGAGCAAACTCGTTTCTTCAGCGGAATGTGAACGGAAATTAGCTAGTGAAGAGAGGAATGCGATTAAAGTGCAGCTAGCGTTCTCATATAGAACATGAAAGTAAAGTTGGCAACATGCTGCTATATATCAACTATTCCAACAAGCAGAGTGCAGCAATTGTGCAATTCACCTCTACGTCTTGGCCGCTCGCTGATTTGCGATGTAAAACAAATTACAAATGCAAAATAACTAGAGTATTTTAGGCACTGAATATCTACCAAGTAATTTATAGCGATTAATGGAGTAATTTACGAATGGTGAATGAGGTGATAAATATGTGAAGATTGCCGTCATTACCTCCATTATACAGGGCTCATCAAAGGAATTCGCAGCGAGTGAGGAAAGGAGGGCATGAGTGGGGAAGGGGGAAGGGGAGGGGGATGGAATGATATTTCCCTCTGGCCCAACCTTCCGAAATATGTAGCTCCCAACAATTTTTCTTGCATTTCGCCACCACACTTCTTTCCGTCAGAATCACAACCCTCTGTGCAGACATTACCATCCCCTACTTAAAATGTGTAATCGCAATCCGAACACTTCCAGGAAGCTTACTAAGAACACCAATAGTGAAAAGCGTTCGTTTAAAATAGCAAGGGTCAAATTGTGTCACATGCGACATTAATCATTGCTTGGGAATCATTCATTGAAAGAATGTGAAAAAGCATAATCCTAGTGGCTGGATATGAGCTCGCTGAGGAAAAATAATCAGCAATTTATAAACTTTGATGAGCATAATAATGTAGATTAATAGCAAAATGTTAAATGTGCTTCTGCTGTCTCGTTCTGCTCTTACCTACATATTTCTTCATGTTCACTGACTTTGGGATGTCTAGATAAATGAACAAATAAACGAATAAACAAGCATTCTGCCATCTCCAAACAAATTTTTGTCGTGAGTTGCAAAATGCTGCAACATTCCTTCACTGCTCGTTCAAAACCGTCACGTCTACTCGCTTACAGATGCAAAATGACCCATCAAGCGAACGGCAGCAATATGCAAATTTTACCCTAATTATTAGCGACCTTGGAACTTCATCAATCAGGCGGAGAAAGGATTACAGTAATATGCAATGTAGAAACCCCATCACCGAACAACAAGGACAGAAGCGTGGTAGCGGAAATACGTATCAGATTCTTTGCACTTCCACCTACCGTCAGTGGCATGATCTGCCAATAAACTCTCCGTAGCAAAGAATGCATTTATACTTAAATGATCCGACCCCTTATATAAATTTCCACGAAACATCGGTTTTCACGAATCCGTTAGTGAAAAATAAAATAGTGTAGATGAAATAAAGCACGAGTGAATTTTTGAGTGCGTTCGAGAGATTATAACATTTCTGGAAATCGATAGATGAAGGTGAAAAGTGGTCTAGATAGTCGACCAAAGATGTTCATAATACTCAGAAAATATTACAATGGCAGTTTTAGTAGTTCCCAAGATGGAGCCGAGGGATAGACACATATGCAAATACACATACATAACCATAGATAGATAAAGTGCCCTTTGGAAATGCATATTTGCGAAAGCGCACAAACACGCATTGGGAAATAATTTTAGGCAATATTTTGTCATAGGCGGACAAATCTGTGGCAACGACAGTGTGACTGTGAGGAGTTTTTGTCGCATTCGGGAAAACAAAAATTTTTCGGTTCAAAGACTGCTGTTAAACTCACTCGCAATAGTCCTTATAAGCCTTCAATCGCAAGAAACGATTAGCATCATTCTCACTTTTGCATAACTAACAACTAGCTAAATTTGTGCAGCAACTTGTCGCGCACTCCAATCGAGACAATGCTGTCTAAGCTCGAATACGACACGACGAGAAACCATTATATTGGCCAATTTGTCAATGCATTTGAATGTGTTACTCTGAATTATATTGTCTAAATTCTTCATTTTCCCTCCTCATGCCCCTCTATCGAATTCGACGGTAGCATCAAACCAATCTCTTTAGATGGTAGTTGTGCAAAATACAGTCTCTTTTTCAGTGTTTAAGTTCAAGTACTAGAGCTGAACACGTTTCGTCAGTTGAACAACGACAGTCATCTCTAACAACTATGAGAAAAAATTCGAAGCTCATCTCGGGGATCGAAATCCACTCTGTAGAATCTAGCGATCGGTCAAGTAAAGAACCCCTTCTCCTGGAAGCAAGTCTTAAATATTAGCTTCCACTTAAGCGATCATAAGCAACGATAGCCTCCTCGGGTTTCCACTTAAATACTAATGATGCAGCTAACTGCACAAGTATCTAACTCAAAAATATTTGAGACTCATCTAGGCCATCTCAATAAACTCACTCTCATATACACCTGCATAGACTACGAAAATGACATCACCACAGTGTGTGCACATATTAATATCAAACAAAACCTACGATGATATCAGTGAAACTGTTTGATATCAGACGCATTTTCCTTATCGTTGGCTTATATGACGAGTGCGCGAGGATAGAAGTTAGCGATGCGCAAAAAAAGTGCGAAGGCATAGGACCGCCTCAGAAGCACAACAAAATTAATTGATATCAGTGTTACGCCTTCGAATGCGCCTCAACCCCAAAACGATTCATCATTGTGCTCGACTTGCAATTTCCTCACTCCGTTTCCCTTCAAGTAGAGTCGCCAAAAGAGCCACTCAGTAGACACGTAGACAGACAAACGGCAAGTTAATCGCCAACCAACAGATATCTAGATAAACAAACGACAACTTATGACGCAACTGGAACATACGGAGACAGATAAACGACAGCTAATGCTCCAATCAACAGATATAAGCATATACAAAGGACAAGTTATTGCACAATCGACAGACACACAGACAGACAAATGGCAGCTGCATCCCAATCAATAGACACGTAAACAGACGAACAGCTAATTCCCCCAACCGACAGACACAGACGGACGAAAGACAATCCGATCGACATCAGACAGACAAACAATAATTCGTACTTGCAACCGACTGGCATCTCCCTTGCAGTATATTCAAGCGAGAGCATAAATTATGTTCTGACGCTCCATAAGCTCACATGAGCGTCTAGTCTGTAACGCAGCTTCATTTCTCTACAAATCCCATACGAATAAAACGCTGACGCGCCAACAAGGCAATTTTCGTTCGCCGATCTCAACGGAAGAAGCAGATTTTACAGAAAAAAATATCAGCAAAAAAAAAATCTACGCGGGATGCAAAATAAATCGTACGCGCTCATCCATCCCCCCCCTCCCCCCTACTCCTCCCCAAATTTAATTCGGGTTTTTGCACTACGCACAGCTGCAAACAGCTCGGCAATAAATGCCTAGAACCGACACCACAGTCAAAGGCTCCAGCAATGAAATTTATTCGCAAACGAAAAACTATGACTGGGATCCACAGAAATTAAGAAAGGAGATGCCAATGGAAAAAAAAAAGATCTGTCCGTATATCGAATTCACATAAAAGGACCTTGACTTGGTGTGAATCAACTCAACCCTTTCCCTCCACTTCCTTCTCTATCTTTGCGATGCGTTGCATTCCGTTTAATTCAGGTTGAAGAACCAACCACCTTTTTCCAATTCTAATGGCATTAATTGTTTCTCTCTGACTTTTTCTTCCTAGATCTGGTTCCCCACGTCTCTCAACTCATCACATCCATACTTCCGATGGAAGATTCGAATAAAAATCCCGAATTAATAATTCCTTTAATGGATAGAGCGGTGTTGAATATTCGCGTAGTTGACGATATGGACGATTGACATTACTAAGGGAGGACGGTATTTGATGGGATCATGGTTTTGGAAACAGTGAAAAACGCAACGATAAAGTCTTTATGAAAATTAGAGAAGGAACTAAGGTGATGAAGGACGTCTGATCGCGCAATATCCACTTTTCAAGAAATATTTCCAGTGAACTCCAAATTCCGTTCAAAAAGTCTGTTTGGTAAAGAATCTAAACATTGTGCAACAATCCAGAGTTCTGACCCCTTCCTAGATATTTCTCCCCTGTTCTAAAAGAAGCAGTTGCAGTATGAATGCTCATTTAAATGGTGCTCTTTACTTAAGACAGCGCATTTGTTCGCAATGACGCAGAAACTGAGCTTAAGAAGCGGGATAGACTGATAAGACGTCATCGCTCATTTTCAGCTTCAATTCCAGTCTTCCGAGTTTTTCTTTCCATCGCATCTTCTCAATTCTCAATTCATTTTTTCTTCATAGATTCGGTTCTCCACTCCTCAATTCGCAACATTCAGAATTAATTTTGGAATTGCCAATTTCAAACTTCGATTCGGATCTGAATCAACTTTGGAAACTACATTCAGTTTTTTTTGGCTCAAAAGAAGATCGGAGAAATATTCTACACAATTAGCACGAATATTTAAAAAGTGCTGCTATAGAAAATGCACTTTTAGGAACAAAACTTTGAATGTACTCAAAGGAATGCACGAAAAAACGGACATAGTGCAATCGAAAAATATTAATTAGTCTATAGAGAGATTTTTTGGAATTGGAAATTATTTTCAAAATATCTTTTCGGATATTCTCTGAGTTATAAATGAAGCACTATTTGGCGAAAGAAAAATCGTGCTTACCAATGCAAAAACAATCGCACATTCAGCCACTATACTCCACATTTGAGAGATTCTTAAACATCTTTTCAATCATATAATCAACCTCCAACTACATTATCTCCAAATGAACCAAAAAAAAATCAACAGAAGTTATATGAATTGCAGATTGAGCACCTTGAACCGCGAATGTTGCACCAAAACTCATCATAAACGATGCGATGAAAGCGATGGCTAACAGGTATTTTAAGGAGAAGAAAAAGAAATATAAACAATAAATAAGATAATGCAATGTAGAACAACTATGACAGAAAGTCAATAAATGTGAAAGGGGATTACAAACAAAGAAATCAGTCAACAAAGTTGAACGACTAGCCCCGCTTTCCCCACAAAAATTAGAGAGCACGCCGTCAGCAATGACATTTTTAGTGTGAGCCCTAAAATTGGCATTTCATGCATAAGGCTAATTTTTTGATGACTCTTTAGTGACGAAGATGATCAGAATTGATTGAACTCGGATCGACCATACGCATTACCCTAATGATAGCGCACTCGTGACCAGCAGTTCATATTAATGACTGAGAGAAAAAAAAAGAACATATCGAATGCCACATTCATTCGAATACACGCCGTCTTATTAGTTCGTTATATATCCCGTTTCTATGCCTAGGAAAATTATCAGTTTCACTCTTTCATTGCGGCTTACTCTTGATAAGCCCACTACAATTTTGCGGAAAACACCTTTTGCAGCTCATATAATAAAAAACGTTCGATCCCAGTTGGTCGATAGCTAAGCGGTCGTGTCTACTTCCGCTCGGCTCGATGCGGTGACAGATTGAGAAACGGCCATCACATATGAGGGTTACCTGCGAATATACTGAATAAACAGGCGGCAAAATCCATCAGGGTGTGACTGGGGTTGGCGGTGGCAACCTAGCACTTAAAAAAATGGTCACAGCACTCAATGACGGTTTTGTATCACGGCGAGTATGGTCCGCCGAAAAAGATCGCAGCCACTGCTGTCTTGCAGATACTTCGTGGAAGAAGAAAGGCTAGGAGATGGAAACTTCGAGTAACCAAAACTTACGTCGCCAGCAAGCCGGCCACCAAGCGATGTACTATCAGTCAGAGCAATATGGAAAGTAAGATCCGCTGCTACGTCTCTTTGGCGCTGCTTGAATGCGACGAGCTCATGATTACGAAAGATGGAAAAATTGCCAGCTGCATCGATGGAGAGAACGATGAAATCGAGGAAATCAGAACTGTTCAAGGTATTTAAGGTGTTCAAGGTATTCAATCCTAGATGGATTATGGGAAAGAAAAATTAGGAGCAGGGGGTCACAAAGGTCGAAAATATATCCAACAATAGCGACACTGATTAAAAATACCATAAAATACGCCATATGTATGCATGATCCATAAAAAGCTAAAAGACGGGAGTTGTTATTGAAACCCCGCCATTTTTCGAGAAATATATTACCGGCGAACATCAGAAACTTGGACAGTTCCACATTCACTCAAACTGAAAATAACCCGAACAATCCACTTTTGCCTCTGCTTTAAAACAATCATGACTGCTTCTGCACACATAGAAAAATCTTAGCCGGAGATGAAAGGCGAACAAATGAACTGCGCGCAAATGTTCCAGGCACAAGCAGACACAGCTAGTGAAAATAGAGCACCATACAACCGGAATCAGTGGTTAAAATGGAAGACATCAACAGACAAATGGTCATAATAACGTTAAGTCGAAATAAAGCAAATTCCATCTGCGATCAATGAAGCTCTATTTCAGAGTCAGCTCACTAAAACTTTTTCCACATTAAGCTCAACTGATATTGATAAAGCAGTCTCAACCATATGAACCCATCTTCGTCTCAACTGAATGTAACAACAAACTGCTTGATGCTCTCAGCAAAATATCTTCGATGTTTGCATATCGTTTTAGACCACTGAATAAATCGGCTTAAATAGCTCATCTACTTTCCATTCAATCCGTAAAAATAAAGTACAATCGTCGAGACCGTAATACTCAGGTATGGACGAAAAGGATCCTTGGCAAGTGATCAGCACGTCAAATTCCAATACACATGTCTGACAATTCAACATCGTGATGATAACTATTACACCTAAATTGAAGTTCAATCCAAATTCGCATATTTTCGTTCCATTGAATCAACCTGAATTCTAAGCATATGGAACGGCAAATATTAAATGTTCAGTGAATAACCTTTCAAAATCAGATAAGATGGATTTGAAGGAGTCACGCATAGATCATAAAGTGACTGAAATAGAAAAAGTGCCATTAAGCAGCAGAGGAAATAGGAGAACGCATTGAGTATTTGATAAGGCAAGAAAAAAGTAACGCAGAACGGTCAGTGAATTTGGAAGGGAAAAACTCGATGAACGTTGAATGACCCAAATAAAGGTTTAGCTGACGTCAGGTAAGCAAGAAACGCAACTGTTGAACGTCAAAAATGCTACAAGAAGACTAGCTAAACTGTAAAGAGAGTGAAATAAACCGTACAATTCTGCACGCTTATTCAGAACTGCTAGACCGATGCAGCACTCGACCTACTACTTTGTGAACGGAAAGAAGTAAGGTTAACAGATTTTTATTTGCAACTGACGCCATCGGACTGTTTCAGGGAAAAGTCGAAAGACAGAAACTAGCAATGGAAATTGATATAAATCGAACAAATTCTAATCCGCAATTAAGCAATTGCCAGTCACAATAATAAATGTTGTAGAGTTCGGTGAGCTGCTTGCTCTAACCTATGGAAATATTCTGGCAAAAAACTCATAGAGAGTGAACAACAGAACATCGCATCATTAAAAAAACATAATTTTGATTAAATCACCCATCTGTAATCACCGAGAACGAGCAAGCACAGGATTCAATAGATGACCATATGAAGATGGATTAAGCACTGTCCCAGTCGGGCACAACCACCTCTTTTCCGAGCCGGACGCGATACGTGAAAGATGTTCATCCGATGCGGACTGCACTCATCGGTGAGGTACAGTCGTAGTCCCTGTCGAATCTGGTCCAGTCCCATCACTTATTTGGAGCATTTTATGAGAAGTGATGTTGATTTAGGCTGCTGCACGAAACACTTAGCTGAGAAGGAGGGCTAACATGCCAGCTTTATTTTGCTAATTGCTCGAGCACCAAAGCAAATGTGCAGTGCACGCTCAACAAAGCGTGAATATCTGAAGTCGATGCGAAGAGGCTCATCGCTTAATTATCGGACCCTCTTCACTCTCCTTCTCTTCTTCTCACCGTCAATACACTTTTTTTTTTAAAATTATAGCGGCTGAAAGAAAATAACGATAACGATAGATAATGAAATAATGTTGACGAGTAATTTCATCTGAAATTCAAGCAATCTATTTATTTCTGCGCCAAATGGGACTAAACAACGCATTTGTTATTATAAAATTTGCTTGGCCTTCTATGATACTTTTAGGTTTCTTTCGTCACAATCGAATTCATTTACTTTTTTTTAAACTATTGTTCCGGAATCTTTAGCACCCGATGACTACATTGACAACCTTGAATCTTGATTCTCCCTTCCTCCATTCTTCCCCTCTTTCCCTTCCCCCACCTCTCCACCTCACAAGTTGTTGTCACGAAGACTGCTCACCATATACTTGCTGGCGTCCACTTAGTGGTTATACCTACGATCAGTGCTTACCTCAACACTTAGTATATGGAGACAATCTAGCAATAGTAACGAAGACCCCTTACAGACAATCTGTTGACATCATAAACATCTTATGCAGCTTCGGCATCCGGTAAGCTGGAAAGTTGAAGGAATTGGAAGATCGGCAGTTCTCGAAGTGAGGTTAGGGCATCTCAGAAATTCGAAGCGCTTTGAAAATCGGCGATCCTCGATATAAATTCGTGCTTGATTTGCTAATCGAGATTAAAAAATCGGCGCACTCCGACAGTGATTCAGAGGTTCACCACATTCAAAAATCCCAAACATCACGATTTTTAGGGAGCAAATGATCGCACACGCTCGAAAATGGCGCAAATCATTCCATTCTAGAAATTGAGAAAAAATAATTTGCGAACATTTCGTCCTTCGGACGACGATGCAGTAATTTGTTTGAAGCAAAAGGAAAGGATGCATAACCTCAACCCCGTAACTCGCATTTCCAGCAATATGACTGCATTTTGCATAAGATTGAAATCGCATCTATTTATTTATCAATAAAATGCAATATATGCAAAAGCGCATTCATCTGGAAAATGCAAAAGTCTATTTATGTGTGAAATGCATTTAGTCGAACAAGCGAGTAGCTATTCACAAATTCAGAGAAAACGCTTTCCTTCAAGCTTCTATTGGAGATTGAGAAACGCAGAACTGCCTTCGCAGTTCTAATGGTTACACTCAAAAAAAGCAATAAGGCAAACAGTTGTACAACTTACTGTCAATAATGTAAATGTGCGAATGATTGCTAAATATAAATTTTCGCGTCATGATAAGATGATGATGGCAAACTACGACACGAGGGGCAGTATAAAGAGTTACAGAAATGAAAACCGATTGGTAGAACTGAATTTAAGCTCACTCGTGCGGAAGATTGAAGTTTTGACCATTTGACCAATAGCACTTTAAGCACCACTAATATTTGACCACAATACTTTACTTACAAAAAGGTTAGCGGATTTTATGCTTGTAGAGAACGGATGGAAGAGACGAAAAGCTTAGCAGACGCTGCAGAGAATAAACTATTCCATTTATGCGAAAGAGAAGCGGCGAACGCTTTTATGGCTCAGCTGCGACTGGCACATGCCTAATGGTGTTCTCGCCTATTGCATGCCTCACGATTTTTCCCACAATTGAGATAACGAGAACGCAAACGCNCAAATATCAAAAGTAACTGATATTCATGGACTATAGCATGTGCCAAATATACTTATTCTAGAATACAAGCGTCAGAAATCGAGGACGCACCCATGCGAAATTATAGCTCCCCTATCATATGCACATAGCATTTTCATAATTTTAAAGGGAGCTAGAGCGCAACAAAATGTTCTGCATGAACGAAGTGGAATATCGGAGTGTCGTGTGCCCTAATTTGTAAGACAGCATTATAAAAGTAACGCTATGATTTCTTTCGAATTTTACTCTTTAAATAATATTAGTTTCGATAATATCGCCATGCAAATTATATATTAGAGAAGCATAATTTCATATATATATATATATATATATATATATATATATATATATATATATATATATGCTTTGAATTATTTCCCTACTCCCTTATTCATTTATATGTATATGCAATCATTTTTTCAAAATTGGCCTCTACCCGTAGTTAGAGCCATTATCATATTCTCATATCTTCCGAATGGTATTGCTAATCTATTTCTGACCTCACACTGGATGCCTTAGCTCGTTTATTGCGTTGGTTCCGTGAGTTCACTCCAGGATCGCTGAAGAACCTTTCTCGAGATGCGTCGAGGCAAGTACACGACTAACTTTTATTTGTGCATATTTGCGTTCAGCTCTATTTGCCTCGCTCCTTCTCGCCCTTCTCCCCACACCCAATCCCCGATTTCCACTTCCCAAATTATTAAGTTCAAACAAACCCCGGTATAAATGCTACGATGATATCGTAAGGAGGTGCAGAAACAGAACTCTACGCGAATGTGAGTGAACGAAACGTAAAGTGAATGTGTTGTGTGATTACACAACATATTCACTTATTTCGGCGCATCTTCGAAAATACTGTTCAGCGATGCTCGAATGAATCTCAGAAAACAAATTCAGTAAATGAACACACGCAAATCGTAGGCAGTCGATAAAAGGCTGTAGATAATCATACCATTTTGTTAGTTGACTGATTCACGCAATTGATGGCGGACATGACGGTCGAAAATTGCACCGCCGCATCCGCAGAAAACTAAGCTTGCACCTGAAGGAAGGCCAGCGGCCAAAAGTTGTTAAGAATGGGGCGGATGTGCAGGCTCTGTTTTACTCGCTGCCGATGCAGGCAGAAATGACTTCGCCTCAATTTTCCTCAAGACTTGGACTAGAAAATAAATCCGTCGACAAACTCTGAGAATTAGGATGCACTGATGGGGGATGGGAAGGGGGGTGAACCAAAAAGTTATAGAACGGGTGTGAACAAGGTCGTCAAAATGGGTAGTGAAAGTTAGCCTCAACGCCCCAAAAAACAACTCTTTCCCGGACTCATTCTCCTACAGCTAATGCATAACTACAGGTATAAAAACTTGAAAGAATATGAAGTCCAAGATAATGATAGCAACTTTCTCGCGAGTAAGAAGGAAGCTGGAACAGGGGACAATGGGAGAAGTTTCAAACTACCTCAGTTATATCTACTGGAGATTAACCAGAAGTAAAGCTCGTAATATGCCCTGCAGCAATCCCGAACATCTCTTTGGTAACAAACAAATGAAATGACTTCTCTTCATACTACCGAAAACCTTGAAACTAAAAACAATTAAGATGTATAGCCCTTCCCCCTTCACATACGAAAAACATTACATTGAAATCAGTGTCTCACGGAACGCCCCGCGTTTGCATCGACGCCTTCTAAACGACACAATGAATGAATATTATTCACGAACGAATCGCCAATGCATTCCCGGTGTAAAAATCGCTCGTATGCAAAAATCTCTCCACAAATTCGGCCATAGAAGCGCAATTTATACGCAACATACCATTTGGTGAATACGAACGATTTTAAATATGCAGTAGGACATCAAAATGTACATTCATTTCGGGATAATAGAACATCCGAATGAGGATAGCGGATTAGTGGCGAAGGAAGAATAAAGGAAGAGAATACTTAAGAAATACCTACGCTGGAACATTCCTCACATGGTGCACTGCAATTGATGGTCAATATGCCTTTCGACCTAGACATCCGGAAAATAACCTACGAATTATTCGAACGCATATTTTTCTATTTTCATCACTGATGCGTTTTCTAAAACTTCACCGAATGCTCCGAGTTGCTTCTCTCTTTCCCAAAACAAAAAGTCGAGTAGTCTTCAATCGAAAGGACAATATCGAGGCAAAAGAATATGTGCGAGACATTACCTGTAAAACAAATTACAGGGTTTAAACTGCTTCCGTGAGCATTGTGTTGGTCATTTTTCATTTTTGTCTCGTAAACGAGCGATAAAATACTCTCGTGCTCGCGCACATAATTCACTCGCTCTTTCCAAGCAAACTATTAAATAAGTAACGTTCGCTTGCTGCAATTACTGCCAATCTTTCCATAAAAGCCTGCAAGTCTATTTTGTTTGGAGGAGTTCTCGTTCTTTATAAATTTGATGCAACGATTCCTTATTACGAAAGCCAAGATTCCTGTTTTCCTCTCCCCCTGCAAAATTGATAGACTAGAAAACTTAAAATTTTCTTTGAAACTGAAATTCAGCCAGAACCCAAAAAGAATTCATAAGTGATGTCGTAAAGCAAGCTGTCAGTCCCATCCAACATTTGTAATCCACCAAGCATGCACAATTCATCCCTCCCACTCCTCAAAAACACTTCTTCGATATCTATTCTCCCTTATGTTTACTCTTCGCGATAGAGACATACACATCTTTTGTGCGCATCATGCAAATCAAAGTAAACAACAAATCACTGCCCGCAGTTCATCAAGCATATCCGCCGGTTGCGTGTTTACATTTGATACCCGCGGTACATGAGAAGCGATTGAAGACAACAATCGAGTTCAACAACGCCCCTTTAGAGTGAATGAGATCGACTGGAATGACTGCGAGACGTTTTGATGAACAAAATCGGCGAAACATCTAATGAAGACCGCAGGGAAGCAGGGTCATGTAATACGCACATTACACTGACGTCGACAAGCACTGAGGCGAAGAATCGAAATGTAAAACTAACTTCACCTGTAATCGCATTTACAGGAAGAAGTGTCACTCAGTAACACCGCAATACTTCCTTCAGCTAGGAAGATTCAAATTAGAGGACCCTCATCCTCTACTTCATTCTCTACCACTCATTCTCACCGAAAAGTAAGAATAAGCATGCAGAGATCAAACTTTCTCGCAATTTCTTGGAATAAATAATGCGGAGTTTAATCCATTCCAGTAATGCAAACATACTGCCCATGAAAAACCCTCGACCCTGCCTCCTCTCTCCCCGGCCCCTCCCCTCCTCCCTTCAGTTCACTTCAATCTCTGCAAACAAAAACACTACCCCATCCTACAGCAACGCCCTTGATACAACATAGTAGTAAAACCTTCCGAAAAATTTTCCGTCATCTATTTCTAAAAAGCATAGTAATGCATCTGAAATATGTTTATGAAAAAAGTAATATCGCTTACACTAATTAAAGAATTAATAAAAGAGGTAACGCCATTTGACTCAGTGCTAAATCCATAAAAGTGCTGTAAAATATAAGGTATGCAGATATAAATGATATGTTCCCGCACACTCTAATCAAACATGCGAGACCATAAAAGAATGCATCTCATTTACTTGAAAGCATAGATTCTTTCATGCAACTCGAATGGCAATCAAAAATTGTGGTGCATGAGAAAATATGCGAATATATGGAGCAACACAGTGGACTCTAATCATGGACAATGTCATGTCTAGTTGCGGAGACCTGACAATATGAATAGGCAGGTATCTTCACGGACAGAACAAAACAAAAATAAAGAGGGCTCACTGCGCAAGAAGTCAACAACCGATAAACTATGCTGTTATGCTAAGAACACGTCAAGACCGCTGTCATATATTTGCACTCCCAATTTATAGATGAAAATCGCGATTAGCAGTGACCTCAAACCCTTGATTTCATTGCATCTTGCATTCACTGAACCGCCATCTATAGAATGATTGGCAAGAATCGCAGTCGGCTTCACATTCGAGCACTGATCGATTTAGTGTAGCAATATTATATGCGACGACCTAGCACAAAGTGCAGAAAATTGTTTCGTTGAATAGTTCCAATTCTCAAGAAAAGCGAACTCAAAGTCCCTGCCAGCTCCAGAGGGACTCGGTACGGAATCGCATCTTCGATTTTTTTCCGCAACATCCATTGTATACGGTAAAGCAAAATTCGATTAAAACATACATCACTCTAAGGGCAATTTGGGAATACGTTGCCCTCAAGAAGCAGCAAACTTTATAGAACAAATACCATCTATGTAGATGTACATCCGACTGCGTTTTCTTCGGTAATACCTCACTGGAGTCCTTAAGGAACGGTATTCCATATGTGTTTTCTTCATCACAACTGCAGCAAATATAATCGTTCAAATATGAGCAGAACTAATTAACTTAATTATTTGAAGAACAGCAACGGTCAGAGAAATTTCAAAATCTTTATTTATGAAACGTTGAGCAGACAATTCAAACAACTGCAATGAATGGGAAATGTTTCTGCACTCAATGTGCTCACTGCCTCGACTTATGCTGCCAAACTAGCCTCGCATATAAACTTTTTCAAGCTTCTTTGACGTTTTGCTGCAACATTCAAACTCCTTGGGCATCTTAATCCAATCATTTCTCACATAAAATACCCAGAGTCACTAATTATCCATAAAGTATAGTGGAAAAATATATAAACAACAAAAACTATGATCAGATTGTAGTGCGGAAATATTCGGAAGCTGCAAATTTTCAATTCGTTCACGATCATTAAATTATATACGTAGAGCGTCACCAAGAGGGACATCACTTCGTGTGACATATGGGTGCAAATCTATATATAGCGAAAGGAATCGCCGCTGTTCCACCCATCTGCCAGCAAATAACAACGATTTTATTGGTCAGCGAATTAAATTTTTCGTCGAACTAATGGGGTGCTTTTTTCAATATAAGTGACTAATTGTTTCAAACATTGATAAGACAATTGGAACAATCAGCCGTTCAAACGAAATTTCTAAACTTCTCGCATCATAGGCAAGCCTGGAACGATGTGGATTGCCATCAGAATTGGTAGAAAAACAAATTGTTACAGGAATGGTACTGAAAGATCGGACATATGAGAAGAAAGCAAAAAGTGAAAATATTTATATAAAAAATGAGATAGTGTGAATTTTTTGGTTTTTTCTTCTCTGAAGCAAGATTACATCGCTCTCTTCTATTAAGAAACTGCATTGAAAATTTCAGAAAAATATATCTCTTGGAAGAAATGAGGAAGAAAACTTTGAATATCGCAAAAAATCAACTCGCTGGTGGCAGTCACCTTCATTGGAGCACTGTGACATGACAATCAGAACAGAAATTTGAAGCATTACAATGTTACTATGCAAAGAAGTTTGCTCACTTAAAACTTGTTACATCCACATTCTCGGCCCTAGATAAGCGAAATCCACAGACTTTGGAGGTAAAAAATATCGATACAACGACATATTCACTTTACCGCTCACAAACAGCCCTGCCCAAAGTGCTGGCAAAAGTGGCAGGAAGATTCATCTTCCGCACCCCTTCGCCAGTCCTCGCGAATTTCGACACCACTTTACATCCCTCCTAAAATCTAGCTGATGATACTGAACTTTCCAATAAGCTCTGCGTCATTTCCTTTGAAAACGACCGAAGCAGTAGGATTATGTAAAATTTTTCGACACAATTAGACCACTGCATGGAAGGCGCTAAATAAAAACCTCAAGAGCACCAACTCGTCAAGCTAGAAAACGACTCTTATAATGAAACACAAAAAGCACAACGACACAAATTCCCTATTTTTAGAGCTCTTTGAACGTCACTTTAAAGACATTCAGTCGTCGATACAACGGTCTATTGTCTACAAAGAGAAACCCTACAAGCAATGGCAACCAACTCATGCAATTATAGTAAACGAAAGATGGAAATCCAACTTCCTGCCAAGAAACATCTCAAAATAATAATTCATTCACAGCTTTGATGCATCGAACAAACTACCCACCAAATCTGAATGCCCATTCACTCACGCAAGATTCGGATTTTACATTTGTTCGATTCAAATTGAATCCCACAAATAAATATCACATTTTGACAAACAATCACGAGATTACTTTCATAGCAGTATTCCCCTTACACATTGAATTGCAGAAAAAACAAAACGCCGTTTGGATGCATCGAAGAGACGATACTTCGACTTTGAATTCAACGTAGCAATGGACTATTCCTCATACATATAAGAAAAATCCTTTTGAATGAGTGTAAACAACATGCAGTTTGGAATGAGCATACATTCGGCCCGAAGGCAGCGAAAACGACTCGACTCCAATACCCGAATCCCTCTCTCCCTCCTTCCTTGCTCTCTCCCTTTCTCCCCATCCCCTTCCAATAAAAACTAAGTGAACGCGGTAGCAACAGAATTTTGAAAGCAGCCAATAAGACAAATATTGTTAGTTTCAAATTACTGAAATCAACTCCAATAATATATAACACTGCAAATTTATCCTTAATGTTGATATACATTCTCAAAGTCACGTATCCAAAATGCAATAAATATGCATAGTTCACGACCTCAACTTCCCGTTGCTTTTAATTCTCTGAAGTCAACCATATCGGTACGGCCGATAATTTGTGCGATCGGTTGGTATCTTAATGAAAACTCTTGGCTGTAACAACCCTGAGGAGCCTGAAAAGATTAAACTCACCATCACAAGCACAACAGTGATGGAAGTTTTGCATATAGACAAAAAAGGGTGGGAGAAGGAGGGGAGGAGAATGAATACTAAGATGCACATGTACATTCGAAATTGCCACAAGTGGGACAAGAATTGCAAGACAAAATGAAGTCAACTTTTAGCGAATTGGACAACGCAATGAGGTAAGCAGAAACATGAAGAAAAGAAACCCCTACTGATTAATAAAGGGAAAACTTGAAAATAGGCAGGCAAAGCTCCTTGAAAGCTAAAGAATGGATAGCCGTTCACACTGACAGATCCTTCTTGCAAGCTACAACAGCCTTCACATTGACATCACCAATTTCTGAGATTTTTTAGGCTCAATACCCTGAAACTCTGACTCCTTCAGCAATACATCATAACTATTCACCTTATGTCCCTTTGATATTCGCAGATTTCTTCAATCGTCCGCTTCGCAAGAAACTCTCTCCTCCACTTTAGCTATTGTCTAGCTATATTGTCTCAGAACAAATGCGCCTGTGTCGACTCACAAGACATACCTTTGTAGCCACTGCATCAACTCATTGCCCTCTTGAAATGATATCACAAACTCCTATCATTTGTGAGTTCTAACTTTCCCTAGCACTCAGTATCTAAGTGAAAGCGGCATAATGACCTTCTTAAATCGTTTGAAGTTGGTTGTGGTCAGCGTTGGAGTCGTCCCACTCTGAACACTATTAGAACTCGTGCCACTGTGATGTGGTACTTGAGTTTGCTGAGGTCTGTGCCTTTCCAGATCACTATACTCCACCACTTTTGCCTGAAAAAGTACGCGATAGAAGTTGTATACTCATGTGACAATTATTTCTTGCCACATGCAGGAAAGTGGCGTCTTTAAAGATGTCGAATGCAGCAATCACGACATCCTCTACGATAAGCAGAAGTCAGAGCAACCTCGACAGGATCGCACCCATTCTTCCATACCGCGAGATGAGCGAGGAAATTTCGCTTTCATCGGCGGATAATGACAGAAAGCATGTCAATGCGTGCACGACCCATTACCCTTCCCCCATCATCACTCTCCACTCTGTCCTGCTTTCTGCAATGAACTGAATCAATCAGTGTCCTCAATTTCCCTCACGTTCCAAATCCAACGTATCAGCTACCATCGATGGAGCGAAAATGAGGCAGAGAGGACATTGGCCCCAAATCATCTGCACATCGTAACTCCTCAGTGGAACAAATACAAAACAGCGCCACCAACATATCTTGAAAAACAAAGATATTCCAACAGCTTGTTACTAAACAAATAACCTCCTCTTCAATAACTAGCTGGCGGACCGAAAAATAACTTTATGAGCTCTCGCAGTAAATAACCACAAACCATCACGCTGAAGTGCAATTAATAACACCAGCGAAAAAGCTTGTCCCCAAAACAATTTCGGTATTCCCGCACCTCTTCAGGCCTTCAGTAACTCTACCGCTACTGTCTCAATCGCATTAACCCTTCATGTACAGCATTCTCACCTTTGTTGCGCTCCGCTCAAACAGCTTTACTGCAACGACCTAGCTATGGCCTCAACGTCGTTTTACACGCACAAGCACATACATCGGCAACATTTACATACCACAGCCTCAGCATCGACGTCTTTCACAAACATTGTTCGTTGACATTCGCCAGATATTACATCCGCTAAAACACCGCGCTACTTCAAACGAGCCCTCCTCCCTTCTAATTCACTGAAACATACACCAATCCAGGGTTTCCAAAAGAAAGGCAATTTGCGTCTGAGCAAAACCATTCTCTTTCCTATCATAAGGCCTGGTAAATGCTCCATACGCGTTCTCATATAGATTATTTTGTTGTCACATGTGTGCTGCTACAGCAACATACGAATACATGTTGTTGTGCATATATATCATATATTGTTGTTCCGAGTTGTCAGCATTGTGAGGAAAAATAATCTCCTCGACAGCACCCACCCATCGAATATACATATTCTCTAAACTATCACTTATAATGACAGCGGGTTTTCTCCAAGGCAACAACGTTCATCTGGCGATTACGAGATTACCCATCCCTTTCTTCCATCTTTAGATACAATAAACATAGGGGAATGCAGTGAAGCGTTCTTCGAACAAACTAATATCGTCAAACATCCAAAGATAAATAAACCAACCAGTTTCCGTCGCAGTGTTTCGACGTCAAGACCAATTATAAGGTTATCATCTTCTTGTTCCTCTTCCATTTTCACACCATCTTGGCTACTGTTAAGTCCATTCCCCTGCAAATAACTCGTAAAACTTTTTCCACTTCAGTTGAACACTTCTCGATTTACATTTTTTATTCAGACCATACATGTGTCAATAATCCTTGTTTTTCTCTAATTCCCTCCCCTCCCCTCCGCCCTTCCCACATTCCCCATCCTTCATCTCCAAGCGGGAAAGGATTACTCCAAAAATTCAAGAAGTTGAGCAAAAACCGAATGATGAATGAGGGTTAGCTGAAGTGAATCTGACAAAAAATCATTTTAAGCAAAACTAAGAACCTTTTTTCAATTTCACAGTGCAAAGAACGATATTTGGCAGCTTCCTAACTAGAAAGCGATGACTGTGGGCAAAACCGGTAGACCAGTAAATCAGTCCTGGGATTCGAAGGTGGGAAAGGATGGAGGGGGGGGGGGGCAGGGCGGGAGGGGTAGGGGAGGCGTAGCGGCCGCGAACGATGTGAACAACATAAGTATGATATCATTGTCCATGGCTAAATCGCCGCCCGCACACCTTCTAAAGATCACACTGGTGAATCTTCCCTAACAAAACAAGCATCACCTTGATCACCTTGAACAGCTGTGATTTCATCGATTTCGTTGTTCTCTCCATCGATGCGGCTGGCAATTTTTCCACCTTTCACGATCTTGAGCTCGCCGTGTCCAAGCAACACCATATAGACGTCGCAACGGATCCTCCCATCTTGTTGGCGGTCTACCGCGTGGTCGCTTGACCTCTCTTGGGTACCATTCAAGTATTCACTTGGTCCACCTGTTGTCGTTCATCCTTGCTACGTGACCAGCCCACCTTTGTTTTCTTTTTACATCTCTTCAATGACGTCCTTTACACTAGATCTAGAACGCAACTCTTCGTTCGCGATGTGTTGCAGCCTACTGATACCTACCATTCGCCTTTCCATGGCTCCTTGAGTGGTCGCTAATTTATTTTCTTCAGCGAGCGTGGTGTTCTACGTTTCACACCCATACAGCAGTACAGGAAGGACAGTGGAATTGAAAAGTTCTGTTTTTACGGATGGCGCTGTCTTAACGTCACAGAAGATATCCTTGAGCTTGATGAAACTTGTCCACCCCGCTCTTCTTCTCCTGCTCAGCTCCAGACCCAAGTCGTTGTTCATTTGCACAGTTTGTCCTAGGTATACATATTGCTCCACGAGCTCGATGTTCTCATTACCTAGTTTCATAGTAAACTGAGGACAGACTGCGTTCTTCGTCCACTTGGTTTTGCCTTCGTGAATGCTGAGGTTAATTTTCTTAGCCTCATTGCTAAGCTCATTTAATAGGTTCTGCAACTTTTGTGGCTCGTCCGCCACGAGTACTACGTCGTCCGCAAAGATGAGCATTTGAAGTTCTTCGCCGTCGACTTTGATGCCTGCCGGAGTCTTCATATTCCTTAGAACACCTTCGAGAGCTGAAGAAAAGGCTTTCGGTGAGCAGATATCTCCTTGTTTTACGCCTCTTCCAATTTTTATACTGACTGGTGTTTCGAATAGAGTGATCTCCGTGTGCGATTTGGATAGCGAATCTTTGATGATTCGAATGTAGGCGGGATCAACTCCTTGATCGGAGAGACTTTTAAGTACAGCGTTGTGCTCCACCGAGTCGAAGGCTTTCTTAAAGTCTACAAAGAGTAGGCATAGCGGCACCTTGTACTCCCTGCATCTTTCTATTAACTGAGTTAGGGCGAAAATGTGGTCGATCGTAGAGAACCGCTTTCGGAAGCCTGCCTGTTCACGTCTTGTGTTTTCATCGAGGATTGTTTCAATTCTGTTGTAGATTACTCTCATGAAAACTTTGTAGATATGTGACAGCAGGCATATCGGACGATAGTTGCGGATGTCCTCGTGGTTTCCTTTTTTCGGTATCAGCACTGTTCGCGATCGTTTCCATTCCACCGGAATTTTCCCCAGGTTAAGGTACCATGAAAACCGAGCGCTTAACGCTTTTGTTAGAATTTCGCCACCGGCTCGGATCTCTTCTACTCGTATTCGATCAGCACCTGCCGCTTTCTTTAGCTTCGTGGCGCATATCGCCTTCTCGACCTCGCTGGGTGTTATTTCCGGAACGGACGAAGAAATAGTTAGATCGGGGGCTTTTACTGGAACCGCCGACGAAAACAGTTTCTCATAGAATGTTTTGCATATTTCTTCCATTCGTTTCCGATCGGCTGTTCTTCCCCTTGTGCCGTCGACGAACGCCGCTGGGATCTTCTGACGCAGTTGCACTTCTCTCCAAGCTTCCTTCAGACTTGTCTTCTCTTCTGCTGCTTTCCGTAGCTTCTGCTTCCTGTAAGCGTCATAATCTTCTGACATCCTCCTTCGTAACAGCTTGCATAGTAGTTTGTATTCCAGCCCGGTATTGCCTATCGCTGCCATTTGTCGCCTTTTATGAAGAAGGCCAATCGCAGCGGTGCAAAGACAATTCCGGGGCTGTTTTGCGGCGCTTACACTGGCTGCAGCTTTACATTTCTCAAGCTTCTTGAGGAAGCAACCGTAGTCTGTGTCTATATCGTCGCCAGAAATTTCCCATCTTTCTTTTCGAACTGCTTGCAAGAAGAGGTCGGGAGCTGACTGCTTGGCCCTGCCCCGATATAGTGCTTTCTCNNNNGCAACCGCCATATCTGATGGCCGTTCCGCGATCCTTCCCCGCATCGAGCTGAGCGAAATGAGACACGACGCTCAGCGACCATCCATGCCAAGAAAACAAGCATGCGATGGAAAATATTTGAAGCAAAACTTCAACTAACTAGGTAAAAGAATTTTCGGAGAAATCTGTCATGAGAAAATTAAATAAATAAAAAGGAACCTCATCGTCGAAATGCTCTATATCGCTTTCAGCATCAACCGGCTCGAGTTTAATGCGCTTTGAGCGTATTCCCTCGACTGCATTTTGCAGTTCATTTGAATCTGCAACGGGAAATTAATTTGTTTCACTGCATGGATGCGATGCAACTATCGATTGAATTTATTATCATTTTCAACGCTTTCAATTTCTTAAAATTTGCTAAAGACAGATCCATCTCTTCTCATTCATTTTCTTTTTGGAAGGCTTCACTCAACTCTTACCATCCCTCTCCCCTGTCACTGCGAAAACATTAAATGATTAAGTTCTAGCATCGTGACTCAACATCAGTACAATACTGAGTGGTCTGATCCCAATAAGCAATGCCTCTCATAAAGAATCTCAATCATGCAGCGCGGGGCTCACTGATTTAACACACGATGTAGTCGGGAATGCTCCCGATCCATCCAAAGACCTGGGGTGCAAGAGCGAGTGGTGGGTCGGGGAAGGGAGCGAGGAAGAGATGGAATTGGGGGCGAAAAGAAAGCAAATTCGCTGAATGCCAAAAGTAATGAGGCGCAATCTTGTTAGAACGATTGGTTACTTGCTTGAGTGAATCCAAGTCTGTTTGATTTCAAACAACGAACAAGTTTAAATGATATAAATCCACAAAACTTTTCAACAAAGTCGAAAATATTCTCAATCCCTCAAATTTGAAGGATCGATGAACCGATAGGCAATTGCCATTGGTTATCTTAACAGTTATACATAGCGGTGACGATTAAAAAAGAAGACTACAGAAATATAAAAAAGTTAACTAAATTATATTTGTAAAACCTCAAATTATGATCACCTATAAGAATACGAGTCTATGAGAAAAAATTATAACTGAATAAAAACGAGTGTAGTAAAGCACTAATCAACGAAAATAACAATACTAAATGATTGCAACATTACAGGTGACATATGAGACGGTCAGCTGCCAAAAACACATCGATTTACCTGCAGGAACATTAACTCTGTTTGTCCTATTTACCGATGATGTCAATTGTGCAGCCTTTTCAGATTCAACATCATCCATGTTAGTGAGTTCTCTGCTCTGAAGAAATAAAGTGATCACATGAAAACGCTGAAAACATCACTAGCATCCTCAGGAAATGCTCTGAAATTTTGAACTACTATCCTATATACCTTCAACTCCATTTTCTTTTCGGCTGTTTTCCACTCCCTATCCCTTCTTTCGCTCTCCTTCATTCTCGTAATTCATCCTCCTTCTATAACCCCCTCCAAATAAAATTACGCATGACTATCTATGAATTATTGGCTCATTTCCTCACAAAAATATTTGTTCAGATGGATAAAGCAACCAAGCACCAATTATGTCGCCTCAGACTGACACTACGCAAAGCCAAAATTTCCATCTATAATAGAATGAATTACAATCGAAATTGCTTGATAAAGCAAAGACTCGATTAGTGAATAAATACATCATCAGCAGAAATTTATAAAAGCGAAAAGGCAGAAAATATTCATAAAAGAGATGAGTGGATGCAAATAATGGATAACTCACAAAAAAACGAATAAACGAATATTCACTGCACTTCAATTGGCCTCACTCTGCGCCAAACGTTTCCGATAAGCGAGCTCCCCTTCCCTAATCTTGCGCAAACTCTCATATGAGTATGGCACAACTATGTCAGCATGTAACTTCCGAATGTCACTGATTCCCAAAAATCGCCATCAATGACATCTCACTCTACTTGACAACAAACGCAATGTAAACAATAGAAGAGAGGAAATCTGAAAGGAATGCCTTTGGTGGACGACCACGTCGTTTCGGCAACTGCCTTTCTTCACCTTCCGATGCAATTTTCGACCCTTTTATCTTTTCTCGACCGTTGCTTGTTGCCGTCAATGCATTCCGCTGATTGTCGAAATCACCGGTACCTCTCACATAACCGTACTGTTGCGCTGAATTTGTCCCATACGCATCCCGTTGTGTACTGTAATTGATGAATAACATCACACTTACTGCAATAAAAGACCGAACACACATTTTTACAACACTTTCGGCGCTCTTTTGTTCCATACAGCGAATATCTGTTTTTGTGACGCTTAAGCACTGGAATTCTGTTAGACGGGGATGGCATTTACTGATGACGGGGAGGGTCACTATTTGAGCTGATAAGGTGTGCTACTGCTTAAATGAAAGGAACACACACTATGACATAACGCATCTGCTTCACTTCAATTAACGATGTATTCGCCGTAATCAAATGTGTCTATACATACGTTCTTGTTGTCACGACTGAGGGCTTCTCTGAAGCAGATATAACTTCCGCACGCCATTCATTCCCAGAAATCGCCAACAATGATAGTCATTGTGCTGACCTAGTTGTTGGCTGCGGTTATTCCCATAGTTTCACCTCATCCACCATCGGTCATTTCAAAGCGCACATATTAAATCAGCACAATGCTTATTTAAACTCACCTGTGCGAGATGGGATTCAAAACGAACTGCGTCTCGAGGTCCGCAATTCTGCTCTGATTGGCCGGACCGGCCACAATCGAATCCTCTAACGAAGCATGCCCTCGAACGGCACACAAGCCATCTTCGTCAGTCAGAATCCCACTAAAAAACATCGCAACCTGAGAATTGCTCCCCACACATACTGCGACACTCTCTTATCCTCCAAAATAAAACCACCGCTCAAAATTTGCCACTGCACAATTCAAGCAGTTTTACGTGGAACTGTGTAGCTGACGTCGCACCTTAAAGAGTCCTAAAAGTGTGTCATCATTACAGCGATCTTTCGCTTTCGGTCGCATTAGCAGTGCTCGCCCAATCAACAAAAACAAATTATTAATCATCCTCGAAATCCGTTCAAAAATTATGATATATCGACCGATGCAGGTCAAACATCTGCCACAAAATGTAATTTTATATCTAACCTAATGGCCATCGAAGATCAATCTGGCTTCATGTTGTGAGATGTCTTCAATTTTGAGATTTCAGCGTCGTAATTTTTAACTGAGATGAAAGCGTTAAAAAGTTTAATGCACACATCATAAAAATTGAGCAAAATAGCTCCGGAGTGACGAAGCAAGAGTAACCTCAGTCGACGCCTTCTGTTCCGCAATGTTCCCTTACCAAAAGAAAACAAATTATCGCTATTTGGTGCATCGCCAATACCATCGTCACCAACAATACTATCGGCGACGACCGATTTCACATCTGAAAAGAAGGAATCAAATCGAAACGTTTAAAGAATTCGTTCCTAAAACGAAATTATTCTCGCAAAGCGACTCGATATGATGACACTTCACAACACACTTCACTTTTATTGCTTTTTCCGTAAAACCGAAGCGAACGACAGAGAACGGCAACATCGCATGGAAATTCAGTAGGAAGGTGAGCTGCTTTAACCAAATCAGAGACCTTATGAAAGTCCCTAATGTTACTCGCTTCACCACTCCCACTAAACTCTAGCGTGACGGATCATTCCTTATGCGCACGATCGAGGAAAGCAAAATCGCACTCTTATACCGGAATAACGTCACAAAAGCAGAATAGCCTATTGGCATGAGTGCATATAGTGTCCCAACTTGATGAAATTGAGATTAGGCGGGGAAGAGAGGATGGGTGAAAATAGGGAACTCGCTGAGACTGCTATTAAGATGCCACAAGTATGAAATCACTCCTCTCTCCTCACATCTCACTACTGCCTACCTCATATCTTTGATCCTCGAAGGCAAATCCCTGTCTAGCCCGAACATAATAAGGGCTCCTAAAATGACATATAAGACAGTGTATAAGATAGGCTATATGCTTGACGAGCTTCTCACCCACAACTACATAACTCATTTAAATTGTCATAAAACATGTTCATGACTCTTTTCGATAATGTGGGTCGAGAACACGAACTGAAGCAAATTTCGTCGTCAAATTACTCAAAAGACAAGAAATCTCAAAGATGATAGAGATTCGTGCAAGCAGTCAAAATTATTAAAATATAACTAGATTGCTTCGCATATTGCAGCTGATACACAAAATCGGTTGGTTAAAAGAGTGCAATTTATTTGATATCTTTCAATGATATGCATATGCATATACGTCCAACAAGGAAGGCACACAAGCGCTGTCGGAAGATTGCATGAAGAAACGCATCAGAGCGGAATTGTCTATGCATCTCGGAGGGGTGTCTTTTATAAGCACAAATCACATTTCTTTGTGAAGACCACTAATGATCTTGACAAAGACCATATAAAAGTTGCGTGCCTATCGAATCCATCTTTCATAGTGTCAATAGGAGTTCGTAACTGTAAAGATCAGTGATGGTTATCCTAAATACCGTATGGGTTGCGCATAGATAATAAGCTTTATAGAAACGCTATCTTTATTAAGGAAGAAGCAAACATCTTCTGGAAAATCGTTTCAGTGGAAGAAAAAGAAAAGATAGTTCGAAAATTGGTCATCAAAAGTGCCTCCTTCCAACTTCATCAATAAAATGAGGCCTGCTAACGACTGCGATGACGCACCTCTCCTAAAATGTGACACAGGACAATTTTTCCAAGACTATTATATTGTGTGGTGAATTTGCAATGAACCATTTAAAGAACGAGCCGTCATCAATAATGCGTCGTCGATTCCTCGAACTCTCCCCCTCATCCGAGCTATCTTCGGCCAACACACGCGGACGACCAGCGGCCAACCCAACAGAATCGCTAAAAATGTGGCATAGTTTAGCATTCGTGAAAGCTTCAATAGTTGTTTAAATTATGTAATGAGTAACGCCGAAGTATTTCGCATCATCATCTTTATATGAAAAGTGGATGCGGCAGGTAAACACCTCTAAGGAGACTTGAAAAGACGAGCATATGGGATGAGAATCAACTGCATCATTACATTGCACGAATATTTAATACTGTTCTGCAGCAACTAATTTTGGCTATCATTTGGAAGTTTGTTTATTCGATCATCACCCACTCCGGTAAAGGTCGTTGAAATTCACATTTATGCAAAATAACCAACGCTGAAAAGACAACCTAGTGAGCAAAGAAACCTATGTCATCCATTTTATAAATAAAACATTGAAAACTTACGCCTCAACGTCGGATTCTTCATCATCGGATGGTAATAAACGTGGTCTCGAGGCGATACTTCTGTTCGGAGAACTTTCCCTAAATAAATAAATAAATAAATAAATATATAAATATATAAACATATATATATATATATACATATCACTTCGAGGTGTCTCCACGAGTATTAATAAAAATAAGCCTATTAAAAACACAGAAATAATTCCATTACAATTCAAAAGCGCAGTACCTTCCATAGTTAGTTAATTGCCCTTTAAAGCGGGATAGGATGAACGACCACCATAAATCAGCATTTGCAAATGGAAGTCCATATTTGAAGCGTATTTACCTATATGATGTCTCGTACCACAGATAATGACAGCCGCAACGGATAACAAAAAACAGCATGCTTACAACATCCAATAAACAATTACCCCCAACTAATAAATCCCTCACAATATAAGAGCATCCTATCAAGCCAAGACCGCTAGACCATATATCATTTTTTAAGCGCAACTAAACAATCGATCTACAAGCGTTAATGAAAATGTTCTACGGGACGATTCGAAACGAAATCCGATGAGAAACATCCAACCACTGACTTCCCAATTGGAATGAGAAGCTCAAAAAGCGATTTAAGATCACGGTTCGATAATAAAAAGATAACTGCATTTCTTTTGGTCACTACTATCACTTATTCGAAGCTTCCGTTCAGATAAGTGGGAGATAGATCCCAATGCGTATACCTCTGAGAGTCTGCTGAAGATTGTGCACCGCACGTATCATTCGCAATAATTCGAGGTGCGAGTTCGTTTTGAGTTTCAGCAGAGATATCATCGAGGAACGACGATCGTGCACATATCGTTCCCCAATCACCACCAATCACCTCGAAAAGTGCATTTTGCATCATTACTCCCAATGTGCAATACTTTTCTATATTACTTTGTTCGCACAAGAAACAAAATCAGTAGGCATACAACATCGATATTACTGACAATTTCTGAGCATGCGTTATCCGCAAATTAAATGAAAAGAGCAATTTCAGCTGATACGTTGCACCGGCGTTGCTCTGAGGATGTGATCCCATATTTCATGGACCCTGGCTGTGCTCGGGATCTCTGAAATATGGGATCACACCTTCAAAAGCGCATGAGGTCTCGAACTTCGATGATATTATTAGTACACATCAACATGCCCTTACCACCAATATTAGCATGAGCACTCACCGCCGATCTCTTAGAAATGCCTACCCTTCCTAACTAGCAATATTTCCAACCTCGCTTTCCCGCCGACCAGTATTTCCTCTCACTGTAGTGAAAAATAAAATCGGTAACAGTGAATAAAACGGAAGACACTCGCAATAATAGTGGTAACGAGCGAAACTGTGTTTGGATCTGTAACAATGAAGGCAGTGTTGTTTTAACCTCTGATACTACTCTTCACTAATTGTAGTGCTGCGCCTCACCATCTATCACAGATCTGAACTTTTCGACTCACAAGACTGCAGCTAAGGCCGCATCGGCATGGCAGTAGTCTCTAATCCTTGTTTTGCAAAGTTCCCGATTGTGAACTCGGATTTGCTTCGTGCCGATATCGTTAATGGACCCATTCTTTCATCTTTCAAACTGCGGCTGAATTGTTCCGAATGTAATTGTTATTCGTTTTGCTCTCTTAATGCTGCTATTCAAAAATCCCATCTCCGGACAGTGTACAAATGAAAAAATATATAGAATAACCAAGATGGAACAGACTAAAAAATGTTGAGATGAGAGAGTCTCGCGTTCCCAAGATCGCTCAACACGAATCCCAGTGCAGTTCTGCTGCTAACACCCTAGTTTTTTAAATGACAACTGCAATACCTTCGTATTCAGCTTCTTTTGCATTCCTGATCGCTCACAACTCTCTCCACTATTCGTCGAATTGCGCAGCTCATTGTCTTTAGATCGCTTCGTCAGCACCACATTTTCACCGACCGACGACCTTTTGGTCGCTTTCCGTCCGTGGACCATTTCTGTGCTCGTCTTCTCCTAAGTAGATTGTCGCTCTCAAAATCAAAGCCGTTAATTCGATGTGGATGATTATAAACAACTTATAAATGGAAATGAGAATTGCATTGCGCCCTGCACATTAAATGAACACCATCGTCGCCTCTCGTTTCCCATCTCATTGCGAGTTTATGAGCTGTTGTTGCGATTGCAACAGATTCACTCAAAATCAGCAGATGCCATACTATGCGCAATAAAGAAATATGGATTCTATGATGTGAAATAAACAAATATCACTATGAAAAACACAAATTTCACGTCTCATTAGTTGAATAATAAAATCAAAAAATTCAATGGTGACTGAAATGAAATCATTTTTAGCAGTATTGCCATACAATTGCAATTTCACTGCACTAAAAATATTCTCTGGCAACTGTCCAAATAACATTCGCAGATTAAATTAAAAATTACGAGAAGATAGATGGAAAAGAAGTGGCTACATCGTTAAGTGGCCTAAGGCAGCATATATACGATCTAGAGTGGAAGTTGCTTTAGCCTCGACATTAATTTATTACCTGAGAATGCTCATTACAACGGAGCATTTCTATTCGCCACTTACTGCAATTGGCTCTATGCAATGAAGCATACCATTAACGACTAAATTACAAACCTTACTATGAATATTTTCTTTAATAGGTGTCGTCCCGATGTCATCATCGCTAAGAACTTCCTCAGTTGGCAACTCGCCAATCATAAAGCTGAAGTTGCCAATCTGTAAGCATCAGAATTAACTCAATAAATTACTGCAATTTTTCGATGCATTCACCTATGACATAAAAAAACATACAAAGAGATGGCGTCATTTTATTGCAATAAATTTAATCAGGAATCATCTTCCAGGTGCACATGGTCGACTCGATGCTATGCCTTATAATAGATTTTCACAAAGTCTGGCACATATGTTTCTTCGAACATTTTGTCATTCTTGCATGCAGCGATGAAACCTCTTATATCACCGAAGAGAAAAACACTATTGTGAAGCCATCCGTATGGCAACACTATACCACTTCACTTAGAAACAATATCCCACAACCCACAGATATAAACACTGCAGGTACGAAGTATCGTTTCATCATAAATCAAATCGACAACCAATCGAATCAATTCAGATTCTTTGAACAAAAAAGTCATCATAAAATTAATTAAAAATAGTCCGAATAAGAATGCAACCAAAACCTTCAGCCAATTATTAGCTGAATACCCCTGCATATCTCAATATCAAAAAATATACCTGCAAAGTATCGCCGACATGCAATTCACGTTCATCGCGTCCAACTGCCAATGGTCCACCATTATAACCACTGCCATATGTACTTAAATCCTTTGAAAGCAACTGCAAAAAAAAAATCGATTAATCAATACAAGATCAATAAAATGTTTAGGAAATAAACGAGCAGAAGCGAAGAATGAGCAAGAAAAAAATGTTGCAAGAGTGTGTTCAACATAAATTTAGGACACTTCACTTGCAGCTTATTAGAGTACAATAAAATCCACAAACATAACTATTTGGGATTGGTCGGGTCATTATTTTATGTCGTTTATTCTTTCAGTTTTGCAAAAAAGAGGAACAGTGATTACACAGAAAAATGAATACCAATAACGATTATCTGCAAATAAAAGAGGAGAGAGGAGATGGCGCAAGAGGAATTTCTTTGCTTGTAAGCTTATACGAAAAGTCTGAAAAGTGCATAATGTAGATATAAAGTTGTTGTTGCATGAATCGGGGGAAAAGGTCGAAATTCTCCGAAAAATTTTCTAATGCCTTCGACCATTCC
>JAARMF010000023.1:0-40880 GCA_022844705.1 Toxascaris leonina | reverse complement strand
ACATGCAAAATTTGCAAAACTAAAATGGGACAGAGATCGATAAGATACCGTGCGACTCAGCTGCTCAACCTGCACAGCCAACGTGATCGTTGAATTGAAGGTTTTGATGTGACATAAAGGCAAATTATTGCCTATTGTCCAGTGACGACGAAATAAACAAATAAACAAAAACAAATGTCTATTCAATTCAGCACGTCGGCCAGTGCTCCGAGATATGATTGTGAGCTTGCTTCGCATGATTTCGTAACGACGGCGACAACCGGCAGAATGAAAGGAAAGGATAAACTGTGCAGTGACGTTTTAGATGATATGCAATCGATAGAAATCTGACACTAGGTGATATGCAATCGATGGGACCCTGACACCAGGTGATATGCAATCGATGGGACCCTGACACCAGGTGATAAGAAATCGATGGGAACCTTACATCAGGTGGTATGCAATCGATAGGACCCTGACACCAGGAATCGTTTCTCGCTAAATATTGACTCTTTCTGGCCCTCGTTAGATCACTGCATTCCGTTTCACATTTGCAATATTCCTCAATCACTAAGTAATTTAGCTATGCATTAAGTCTGCAATGAGAGCGAATTATTTGCTCAAATACTAGCATTTTGATCAAAAAAGCCTCTCGCATCTTTGTAACACCGTATATGGCAGTATCATCTACCTTGTTTTGCCTGAAAATATTATCTTGTGAAGACAGGCCTCTTTTTCATTTACCATTCGGGCACCTGCAAATATGGCGTCCTGAAAGTGGCATATAGCATTTTAGCAAGAGTCTGATTATTTAGGAGCAACTGGAAATGGAATTTCAGCAACCACATTCAAATTCACACGGCCGTATCCTTCCCGCACGTCTGCAGCATTTCCCAATACAAACTGCATCATGCTCGCGAATCCAACAGATACGTTCTGTCTTCGCTGTTCACGTATAAACCGCCGTGTCTGTTTGTTTGGTATTTTCAAGCTGAAATCATTCAGAATGGAGTTAGGAAATTTAGTGGAAAAAATGCTCAGGTATTGTTCTGGTTCAGATATTGCATCGATGCGCAATTCTGAAATATTATTGGGTATTCAAATCTATTCTTCATCATCCAGCTTCAACTTATTGAGTTTTCATGAAGCTTTCTCCAACTGCGTGTATTTAACAGCATCGGGTGGAGCATTATCTGGAGTTTGTTCGGCAACGATGATATGAATGAAATTGGGGGAATTTAGATAACCCTCGGGAATTGCGCCACATTCGACGATGAACGCAGCTTTCAGCGCGGATGATGCACAGTCGATTTCGAACGAAAGTAATAAAACGGCCGTCGTTTCATTTCTCTCTGCAGCGCTCTAGTCAATATGACAATTAGGAAAGTCCAGCTGTGTGTTGACAAAAGTCGCTTCTTTGGTGTGGTTTTGAGTTGAAGAGGATATGAGCCGAGCCAAAGCGATCAGGTTATTTGAATAGTGTGCGTTATAGCAAAGTATGAGTCCAGTGTTGGCATTTTTTGCTATAGCGGCATTGATGCTGACCACAGCACCACTTGCGTTCTCGAAAGTGACCACTAAAGCGGTGGTTGAAAAAAAAAATCAGATTTGTGTTGCTATAACGCATATTTGTTGTGATCCGTTCGTATTTTCTGTTTGTTCGCCAATATATTTCAGCTAAAATTCCACTTGGCAGATTTGTATAAAATTTACACGACTGGTGGGTAGTACCTCTATTGGGCTCATTTTCGCTGAATTTCTCCATAAAACCCCAATTTTCTTAAATACGGTTTAGTAATCCATCTTCGGCCAGCGGAGTCCCTCAGATCTACCCACAAATGAAATGAAATTTATTAGATAAGAATTCACTCAGTGTTGCCACGTTGTTTCCACTGATTGCCCCGTGTCGTGCGATTTTGCCTCAGGCGAAAAGAGATTCGTATTTGCATTTTTCGCATTTAAAGGCGTTTTTATGGGCTTACTAGCCGACTTGTCCTAATAGTTTTGCAATGCGTAAATGAGTTTTATCTTAGATTTGGCATCCGCTTTCGCATTCCCAAATGCTTTCGAGGATTGGGTTCACCGCCGATAGTGGAGTAGACAATCATTATTTCAACGCTTCGAACTCGAGCAAGAAGGAATGTTCACTGAAATGGGTAGTGACACGGAGGAAAGTGCAGCAGATGAAATCGAACACGGAAGCGGAAGGCTTCGATTCGGAAGTTTTGTGACGTTAATCGTAGTCACCGCAAAATTTGCATAATGAGATCGAAATTGCTTCCGTCTCTCCATAATCTCCACGCATTTGCTGGTTTGTTGTGGGTCGGGAACTGATATGGGCGTTGATACGAAGCTGTCACTACGGTGTTTTTAGAGACGTTCAGCGTACACTACCGTTGTTTATGAACTTCAACGAAAACAAAAGTTTCTAAGCATGAGGACTTCATTCCGCTACTTGTCAGTAGAGCTTTTCTGTATGATGGAGAAAAGACGATGTTATATTTAGGAGCAATCGTCCATATAAAGCTTGAAGAATGTCTTCGAACGGCAAAACCAACAGCAGTTTTTTTTCGCTGTACGTATTCACTGTATAAAAGTGAACAAATTATAGGTTTGAGGACTTGAGGATTTTCCCCTTTGCAATGGCGAATTGGATTGTGCTCTCCTTGCGTATAATGCGTATGGCAAGATTGTGGCTTTACCAAGATGAAGCAACAGGAGCATTTGATCCCACTGTCGACCCATTTCCCTTGATTTTTATTTTAATGCACTACTTAATGGCAGAAGTAATTCTCCATCCACCTCCTTTCACGTTGTTGAACCTCGCTACTCTCAGAAGCACCAGAAATAGGATGTTCCAGAGATTTTATGGTGCTTTACGTTTCTCAAGAAGTAATGTCTTAGTGGGCAAATCAGGATAGTGCTGAGATGGAGCTGGTTTAATCCCCTACATGAAGGTAAGAAAGGGAAGAGGAAAGGACTTTTATACCCTAATCTGATTTGAAGGATAACACTGTGCCGTAGCTTTTACATATTTTCCAATTCACTTTAATCTCCGTCGCATCAAGAGTGCACTTCTCTTTGCTTTATTCAGTACATCACGATCTTTACAATCATTCAGGAAAGTAGAATAAAGTTTGACGAATGAGAGTACTAATTCCGAACATCGATCCTCCCTAAATGAGCTATCGTGCAAAGAGTTGCGAATTGGACTGTGCTCTCCTTGCGTATATTTCGGTTGGGATACATTGCGGTCGCCGACAGATGCCATGTAACTTCAGAAGTAATTTGATATTACAATGGAAGATTACTGACGACTGAAAAAAAGCGGTGATTACTCACTGAGTCACTGTCGTGAGCCGAATTTATTGCATCCTATAAGTCCGAATGGCAAGATTGCACGATGTTATCTTCGAAGCGAATAGAAGTGAAGCGTAATGCTATTGACGGCATTGAATTTATCGCTTTCTCAACCGAAAATAATTTATTATGCAAATCTGCACTGTAAAAGATGTGCCTCTCATGCAAAATGCAAACAGTGAATGCAACGCGTTGTCAGTTTGCAACACTTCAATGGCACTTATCATCTATTCATTTTTTTCATCTAATTAGACACGATCTTTGGATCCACAACGGTTATTCCGATTGTGCACTTCATAGGTATTTTATTCGGTGAGACAAGTGTGTTCACACCTCACAACTCGTTAGCACTTATTTTTCAAATTTTAAGCAGTGAATGCTTCACTGACGAAGGAATGTCGGATCGTTGCAATATGCAAATTTGCAGCCAATCGACTGCAATTCTAGAAGACGACTTCTCGAGAAGAGTGAAAATTTTACAGAACTTTTATGTTTTATTTTTGGTGAGAAGTGACGGATTTGAAGAAATTACGAGTGTAAGTCTTTTAAGAGACAATTTCGGTGAATGATCACCTCATCGACATCCAGCGAGAAAGCGTTCGACTTGAGACCCGCATCAAGATCGTCCACATAGCTCACATGAGGTATAAGCGTCGGAAAAAGAGAACAACCGAACTCGTCAATTATCGGTACCAACGGCGAATTGACTCGTGCACTTGATACTGTGCAGTTGTACACCATCATGCAATACATTCGTGCACGTTGTGCTCCATAGTCACAAGACCATCGATGGTAAAGTGGTTCACCGATACTCACTTGCCTACAAGCCGTCGTTTATTCAGCATTCGGCACAAAGTTAACTCAGCAATCAAATGTGCTCTTCGCTTGTTTTTATATAGGATGTTTATTAACGTTGCATCAGCTCTTTATTGCAGACGATTTGCTGCAATCTCTACCACCATCATTCCAACGATCTTTCAAAAGAACCGAAAATACTATTATTTACAGACGTTTAGGTTTGCTGCCCTCTAGCGTTTATAACATATCCACTGTGAGGTTCTTTGTCGCATTATACCACAGCATGGAAATGACATAAAGCAATGACCTGGATTGAATAAAGGCCACCCCACACACTAAGCAAGCGAATATACAAAGAATTGTCCTGGATGAAGCGATCATCGAATGAAAATAACCAATTTATGAAATGTATTCAGCTGAATAGCAACTGTCCCTTCTTTCAAAAAGTAAAATGTCCCAATTGGTTTGCAATCAAGTTCTGAACAATGCTGTGGCGGTGGTCGGGTTGTGTCAGACAATGTAAGCAACGACGGGCGGTTATTGCAGACGCACAGTTCGGAACCACTAGAGTAAGCTAGAGTGGGTTCTTCGATTTGGATGCCAGTAACAATAGTGAGAGTAGTGAAACTATCGGCAGCAAGAAACATGAGACCGGAGAATTCCCCCTGACAATCGTTGAAATTGCACATGTCATTGTGATTTATGTCACTACCTTTCTAGCATTTTGATCGAGAGATTTTGAGTGGACAGTTCAAAGATAATGCAATGACCATCTAAAATTTACGGATTTCACTTTATGTGTGAAATCGCAGAGGAACGAGCAAAAGTGTACTATGTGCTAAATAAGCTTAAGTAAACTTCATCAAACTTGAATCGATCAATCGCTGCGAGCAGATTCACAGATGATTACATTACTGACGTTTGAATGACCAAAGTGGATTTTTAAAAAAGGAATAAATAACTAAAATGCTCTTTTAATATCTCTCTTTTAATATTTTATTTTATTTCCGCACACCTCTAATGCCTCAAATTTAATATCCTCAGTTTAATATGATGAATATCCTTGACTTAATATTGGATATTAAATATATAATACTTTACTTAATATTTCCATATTATCATCACTGGTTTTGGTGAGTCTACAGCTAAACTACGAGCAGATGATCTTTGTAGAAGATTTTTGTACCATTTTAATCAACAAAACTTTTCGATCGCTTCCGGTAGTATCGTTGATAACGAAGTGAAAAATCATTGGCTTCATGAGCGATTGGTTCACTTTATGAAGTGGGGTCACGTTCCTAATCAAAACATTCATACTGCTCCACGCTGAAATATACTCAAAAGCGGTTGAATATTCCATTGTATGGTTGGAATATGGTTGCCACCAGGGTTGCTAATCTATAAATATTCGTGCTAAACGTAATAACGCACTTTTTAAAATGGATGAGAGTTGGCAATTAGCAAACTTGTGAATATAAGAGGAAATGCCGAATCAGCAATAGGTGAGAGTTGCAAATCAACGTTTACAAGGTGATTCTCATCGAAACGGAAGTAAGATCATGTGCGCACTCTTCGCAATTCTTCAGGGTCATCGCCTATTTTTTCCCTCAGATTCGACAACTGATTTATTTTGTGATGAATGGTTGTGTGCGATGATGTGTAAAGCATAAAAATCCATATACTACTCGTTCTACAGAAGTCGCAATCCGCGGAACCGCCGCACGTTATTTAACGGAAATTGGCTTTTATATGTCGGCATCGAGATTGTTTCAACATCAAATTACTGAAAAGAAGTGCTTCTTAGAATAGAATGAGCAAAGCTGCACTTTTTAGAACGGATGTAACACCTTTTCAATCTTCATAAAGGTCAAATTTGTGATCTACAAATAAATATCGAATTAGCAACAAGCTGCAATAGCAAACTGAGGCTGTTTTAAATGTTTCAGATTATAGTGAGTACTTCAACTCCATAATATTACGATAAGGATACTTAAGAGATCAGCCCCGATGGATTGAAGCCGGAAATAAGCTAATTTCTAAGAGAACTTCAAAGCAATCGATGAATGTGGTTTCATAATTTTAGCAAAACTCAGAAATAAGGATGGACAGGAAATAAGCAAAGAAATACAGCAATGAATGTATCGACGCGACAGAGGAGCACAGTGTCTCTTTTGTCATTTTGTCTCTCTGATCTATTTCTCAGATATTCAATGTATTCGGCCATGCTATTGACTGCCTCCACCAAAATCTCAGCCAAATCACACGCTCTTTATTGAAGTTCGGTGGTTCTCCAAAAATTTGCATATGCGAGCTTCTCGTGATATGTTCTGTTATCATTGAGTGTCTAGAAAATGAGTGGATAAGACTGGAAAGCGTTTCTTGAAATGAGCCGCAGCTAGTGAGTTATATTTGAGCTTCACTGAATCGTTGGTTAAAAGATGACATTGAGCAATATGCTTTCGATAACTCGCTCCCACTTCAGCAATTCCCACCATCTCTGCGACTATCTATCGCCGTTTTTATCTCTCTCGTGCCCTCTTTCATTTCTCAGCTTATTACAACGAGGGGATCAAAGAAGGACTAACGTATAGTTGCAACGCATGTAGGACAGGTGAAACGCTTCATGTCTTAATGAATAATGGCACAGTAATCGATCAGGTTGAAAAAGGAGATCGTTTCGAAGGATGGGCATATCGCGCTCAATTCTTACCGTTCTATACGACACTGCGAGCGCTCAAATTGGGACAAATTTCATTGCGAGAGTGAGTCCGATAACACATTAGAGGCATTTCAACATCAATTGCACTACAAGCATCTAGGAAGTGCCATCGATTGACATCACATATCTGCGTGATCCCTTCTTTTGTCAGTGTTAATTCTCGATTCGATGACCGCACTCAACTCAATAAATCACATATGGGGATATTCAGTGAGCAGTAGGTGTGTGGTACTGAGTTGATAAATCGTTGGGGCGATTTTTGAGAGGAATACGATGAATCTGATAAAGAAGTATAGCATTTAAACGCTTAATCCCCTTGCAAATTTGCAATTGCACTTTCTATGTTATCTGCATTGCAATTTTTGCAAAACTAACATTCGCTTTTTTGCAAAATACAAAACTTACAACTACAAAAAGCAATATAGCACTGCTGTGGCTGCGTGGTGAGTTCATCTCAAGAACGAAAAAAGACAATATATACTACACAATAACTTCCCATACGGTCCTTCACTTTGTTGCATAAATTTTCGGAGTGCTTCTGAATACTTAAAGAAACCCAAAAAAAACTGTATGCATTACTCCAATTGACATTTCTTTCTACATTTGCCAAATTACTGAGATACAAAAATTTTGTAGAAGACTTTTGCGAGTGGTCAGGTCAAGTGCAATACATGGATATTATTCCACATACTCATCATTGATAGGCAACTTGTGTAAAATGTTTTGATCGAATGCAAGAAGACATATCGGGTCAGCTCTTCCAGCATACTCATGAGCTTATTTTTTATCAGAAATTTCCTCATTTAGAGAGGTTCTCAGCTGCAGAGAGCAGTGTCTGTTTGATACATCCATCAAAGGAGTTTTGCCATACTGATAACGACATAACATCAAGGTGTTTGCGATAGTGATGCTTTATTAATTAATGTTTCATAGATGTTTAGTCTGATAAAAAACACGTGACTGATACCAGCAGCAAGTATTACGCTACAAAACTGCCTCTTCCAGCGGCATTGTGCGATATTGTGATTGCAAATCTGATAAATTGACGAAGAAAATTCAGCAAGAAAAATTCCGCCTCATCAGTTTTTAGAGCAAGTTGTTCTGAGAGTTTATCTCGATAGAGGTACTTTCCAACGTGAGGTAAAGAGGTGACTTCCGGATGCGAAGTTTAGAAACGGTTTTGCAACACTGAAGCGAAAAGCAGTTGGATGGTGGAGAAGAACGCAACATTGATGTGTATGTGTGTGTATGTCTGCACGTGTGTGATAAATTGTAGAGTGAAGCGGCCGCTTTAGATTGGGACACTTTGAGCTTTTAGAACACTTTTTTTTTTGCAGCACACTGCATCAACCACGCACAAACAACGCGCCTTTTTCCATTTCCTGTCGTTTCAATCGTAAATTGCCAAATTTTAAGACTCGGCTCCTGCAAACTCTTTATAGACTCCGGAAATAGATTTCCGATCTCCTCAATGCAATCTTCACGCTTGGAACAAAGCCAAATTATTTTTGAGGCGGAATTCAGCAAAACGGCTTTGAATACTCAAAACCTTGAGTGTTGAGGTTATATATTCTTGACTTCATATAGAATTAAGCACGCGTAGCTATCTATTAAAGGGGGAAATATTTACCTCAAGAGTTTAGGTCCCTTCCTATCGTTCAGATGGACGTTATAGCCACATTCCGGTTCAGGGAACCTTCCAGCCGGCAGCTGAATAATAGCTTTGTCCGACAATACCGCTCCCTCGTGTGACTCGTCAGCAGCGAATGCGATCGGAAGTAAAAGCCAATAAATGAGGATCATCTTAATGTATGTCCTAAATATGAGTGATTCGACATCACAGCACTCCGACATCTTCGAACACAACAACAAAATACATTCGAAGTGGTGGCTCTTGGATGACCATGAAACCGAATTCGTACGGGCGAACGCTTTTCTCCGTCGATTCGTCGTCTCTGCATCCCTCTCTAGCAATCTGTCTTTGCGTCTCGCCCGACCCGAGGTGTTTTGTGTGTGTGTGTCGTCATCAATGAATGTGTTGCTGCTCGTCGCACTAGCATCATCAGTTGACGCATCATGCCCACTTCTCTGGAATTCAAAACAAAATCTTGGCCTTGAACAAGGCCTGCAGGTTTGTTTTTTTCTTGTTCAGCAAATTTCTGCACTATGCACCTGGCAGTTCTTGGGAGATTCTACTGAATGTTATACAACAGCAATCTGTTTGGATATTCAGTGGTTTCTTTTTCTCTGTTATGCTCGTCGACCGACCACTCCTCAAGTGATTAGCACAAAATTGATAAACATCACTTCAAAAGCATCACAGTTCTCGTCTCTCTCATCGTCTCTCTGTCCCTCCTTACAAAGTCGTTCTTATCTTGTTTCATCTCGCTTGCATTAAGTCAGAATAAGGCATCCCAACAATGCATCCTATCGAACGCGAACTTCATACTGAGTGATTTCAATAAATTCTCGATTCCATTCGTTTCTTCAAAGTTTCTTCAACTCTATTTCCCGTCATCATGCATCGTTACGGATAATGTCAATACTGAAAAGACAATTAAATGTGCAAAGTGAATAAATGCAATTATTTGTGTGGTAATATTCCGAAAGCATCAAATTTAGTTTTTGTATAAAAAGAAACAAAGACGAAGGTAAATGGATCTGCGGAAATAATTGTGTTCCCTTCAGGTCGAAATTTCAATCAGTATTTTCGGAGTTTCAGAGTATTCCTTTAATTGATCGAGTTATCGAATTTTGGCACATGATTTCTTTCGTTGTTTACTGACAAATTTTGGATCTCATCTATCAGTTCGGCGCTCCGGATTAAAATATTGATTATTAGGGAACGAGTTCACCAGGACTTGTGGATCAAGCCTAAATTTATGCGCGAGCTTCTTGAGTTGCTATATATAGGTAACAACGAACTCGCATACTTCTTACAGATATTCTTTACTTTACGGTGTAGAATGGGAGATATATTAAATATGAAAGAAATTTCTGCTCTGAGCAGTTGTAAGGCAATCAGTACGAATAGCGACGTATGAAGAGAAATCCCTCTCATTTGAGGAATATAACTAAAACCTATTGTTTCAGAGAAAGGGTTAGGGATGAAGGAGGTGGAAGGATTGGGGCGTTGTCCTGAATACGCTGATACGAACGAATCCAAGGACAAAACAACTCTTTAATGCATTGAACTCTGTAGTGGAAGATATACATACAGTACAGTTGATCATTGTTTCACAAAAAAGTCACTGTTACACACCTTTCAAACATTCACGTAGTTTGTGGCTCATAGTTTGCGACGACCAAAACCCTTTCAGATGTGGTCATTGTGCATAAATCTCTGCTTATATCTGCTTATATAAACATTACATATTTGTTTATCTATTAATTAATATATTCGCCTAGTTATCTGTTTCTTTATCTACTAGCATCAATTCCCGAACCATAAAAGTGCGATCGTGATAAGTAAAACGAAATTCGTCGATTTTGATCTATCTACGCGTTCAACGGCAATACGAACTCATTTTCATTTTGATTAGTCACCTTTGCAACAAATTGCCATTTAATGCGGCCATAAAACCAGCAGATCAATGTTGCTATGTGAACAGTTGACCTACAGTCATGAAATTTTTTCACGAACACTGTCATCGGCCATAAAAATTTTTCACTACGACCGATCGGTCACTGACAATAAAATTTTGTTCTTTGATCGGTCGGTCATATGCGATTCAGAAGTACATTTTTAAAAGTTGAAAAATTCATTTGCAACCAATCAGTCGCATACAACAATCATCTGAACTGCTGTTCATTGCTTCTTTTTGGCGTACTGTTGAGATCGGTAGGCTTGATGGGCAAAGCGGTGGAGAAAAGGCCTAGTCGTTCTTGGCTGTAAAACCTTTTCCATTTCTTTGTTTCTTTGTCCACTAGGTTTATAACTATAGGGTAATATTGCGATGAGAAGGCGACGATATTTCTAAACAAGATAAATTCGTTTTTTGCAGTATACAGAGACTCTCGACCTTATTTCCTGAGCTAGCTTACAACTTTGTAACACTTGAATGAGTTAAAGCAGGGAAGAAGTGCAGAAGATTCATCGGCTTTACATTCATTGTCTTTGTGGAGAGATAAAAATTGTCCCTTAGTGGCAGCAGCATTCAAGAGAGATGAAGCATGTAGACAGTGGCTGATCGTCAGTGACATAACGTGAGAAACGACTCGAAGCATCCTACTCTGAGCCATTTGGCTTGCCCGTTTTAGATTGCTTATATCCATTGCGGCATCGCATGATGCGTCACTCATTGCGCATGTTCAAGAGCGCACAACTTTATTTCAGATACGTCAATCTCAGCTGTGTACATGTCTTCTATCACAATAGCTGAATGAGTTAGTGCTCCCAGGGTAACGTCCAGACTTCATCGTCATCCCACTTTCCCTTTGGGTTCCTCCAGAGGCTTCCGCTACAAGGGCGCTTCATGAAGATGGCTTAATAATTTTGCTTCACAGGGTAACTCGTGCTCCAAAAATCTCCTCCTCTTCATAGAGTTTTTTGAACGCAAGCTCCCACCTCTCAGCGTGGTGGTCATTAAAGTCTTCGAGGAGGTTCCTGTGATTGTCATTTCCTTGTTTGATGTTAGGGATGCGTTCTCGAGCCGAAAAAAAATGCCAGTAGGATCGCAGGAACAAGAACGAACTGCCTAGGCAATGTGTACAAATAAGAATGCTGAAGGGAATTGTGGCGTAAGATTGTTATTGAACATACAACAGTTTACTACAAACGAAGGTGGCAGCATATAGTGGGCTTACTCAGAGGCACAAGGGAAATCGGGATACGATGGAACTAGGCGAGATCAACATCGATGTTTGGAAACACACTCGACCATGTGCAGTCAACGAAAGCATCAAAGTTTGACAGAACTGCAAGTGGAGTGCTGAACGGAGAACAAATTGAGTCATATCAGAAAGGTGCTATTTGCGCAGTTGTATCACATTCTAAGAGGGAAATACTTCGAAAAATGTTAATTTTCACTTTTAGCCGTTATGTACGAAGATAACGGCGATGTGAAAAACTCCCCAAATTACAGACCTATGTCGCAACAGCCAAGTGTGTTGTGATTCTTCGGATTCCAACAAAAATTAGAAATTCTTCGGATGTTTGGTGCAGTTTTTCGGCGTTTTATGCTGACGCACAACCCTACGTTTCCGGCATGCTTTTCGCAAAAAAAATCTTCCAGTACAGGCTTGATTAATCGAAGTGGTGGACAAAATCAATCTCGCAAGAGAAAAACGCTGTGTGGTATACGTCATTGAACTTGAGATCGGTAGAAGACACAGTTCGAAGGAACGAAAACACTCCCCAACTTACTAAGAATGAAAAAGTATGTAAACCACAGAGTACTCCAGGAAACATCCATCACTGCCTCCCTCTTTCAGTAGTCTTCTATTTTCGAGGCATCGCAAATTTCCACCCACTAAAAAATTAGTGTGCGCAGAAGATGTCTAAGTTGCTATCGCTTGCGAAATCGAAAATAACAAGTGAAGCGAAGTTTTTTACTGTTGGGGAAGCAGAAGTTTGCACAAACTTTGCTAATGAGTGATATCAGTGTAGCACGATTCTCTGACTGTTNTGACTCTAGTGTGTTTTCTTCGAGATATCGGAAGATACATCACATTGTTTCGCCATCGTTCCAATCGTTATGTTTTAGAGCACCAAAATTTTCACGAAATATGCTATAACGTAGTTGGCCTAATCGGAATTCTCGTGACTTCGCCCTCAGAAAGGGTTTCATAGATTGCACTACAGTATATATCATTGTCTCCATAATTTGTGAATCATGATCTCTCTACCGAGATAAAATTCCAATAAAGCTTAAGCTGTGAGTTACGAGCATTGTTGTGATGAACGTTGCGCATAGCGGAGTTGTATTTGCTGATGTCAAAATGGTCTCCGGAGGAGCACTCATCAGTAAAACGTGAGTACGTGTTCAGGTAAATGGAGAGGTGCAGTCGAAGAAATAGTGAACTTTGACAGTCGGTTGAGGAAATCCAGATATTACCAAAGCCACAAAAACATGATAGATTATGATGCAGCATATTGAGCTACACTTTGCAGAGCTTGACATCCCACCTGTATCCCAGGTTGCGTTGTTTTTCCAACACTTGCTTGCAGCCATTAGAACCAACCGTTCCCAACCAACCACGTTATGATTAATTGCATCTGCTAACAGCGTCTAACTAAACATGATGTCGTGGAAAATCAACTCTAGCAAAATAGGAATGAACAAATTGTGAGAGATTTCAGCAGAATACTCTAAACAACCTCGGATCTTCTGCACAGCAGACGTGTGCCACATTGCTCTCATTTCGACTTTTATCATTTCAGTAGCAGGAAAGCGAGCTTTGGTTGAAGCGTGTCTTTAGCACCGCTCTTCCCTATCATTTGGGCTTGCTTTTTCGAATGCAGTAGATCATTACCACGATCACTTCTCGTATCATCCCCAAATCAGATGCCAACTGCATCGAACAATCATGTCGCCATATCTAGCACAAACATGCCTCTTCGAACTGTTGATAACTGAATGAGTTGCGTTGCAGCAATCGTCAAAAATTGTTGATTGATAGTAATTTTGTGTGAACGCCATACAGCACAGTGGCATCAACCATATAAAAACAATCTGCCAAGAAAAACAAGTGCTTTCAAGCGCTTCAAGCCCAGAAGGACCCCCCCCCCTTGCGTCGAATAAACCCCGTCTGTGCAAGGGTTTTCAGGATATGTCTGAACAAGTAAAAGGTTCCGACGAGTTCAGAAATTTGAATTCAGAAGTTGCAAATTTCCTAGCAGGAGGCGAGGAATCGGGAGATTCTAGCCCCACTGTCTCTATGCTCCCATCCCAGATCACCTCTTTCAGCACATTCAACACCATTTCTCATAAATAGGTTCACGCAGCTATACTGAAGAGCGGCAATCCAACTAATGAGCATATTTGCTTCTGCTGTTCTGACATTCTTTCTCATCATTCATGTAGCATATCCGTCTTCATTTTTTAACACTGTTATTACCGTTACAATTTTCAAAAACACATTCTGACCGAAAAAGATCATCAAAAAGTGAAATGTTTCGAGAGTAGCCGATTAGGGAGATGAACGCTGATGATAGATGAAGATTATGCGGAGAGGCAACGAAATTCTCTGAGAACGGGATGGCAATATTCAGGTTGTCATTCGAATTGGGAATAGATGTGGATGGCTTCCCAAAAGAACGAAACTATGAATAGCGCACCCATCCCCTTGCATATATCAACAATTCCAACGAATCATCAATAGATTCTGCCTTTCATATGTAATTGTGCGATCGCCTTTCAGCGTATTTCAACATTGTGCGATGATTTCTGAAGGAAATGACTTTTCTCAGCCATCATTTTTCACTGTGAACAATCGCGTTGAATGATAAAAGTTGTTGTGGTGGCAACGTTTGGTATTAATTGAGCAACGATATTTGACGAGAGAATAAATATACCGAATAAATTGGAATTATTTCTTTCAAAATATCCAAAAATTGTCGAGTCATTTCCAGTAGATGACGGGGTATTTATCATATCTGATATAACATTTGATAGTCATTTGTGTCATTGTGTTCACAAACTATAAATTATCATTTATTGCGAAAGAAATGAGTGACTGGAAGGGAACTCATTGAATCGTGCTGGAAGATAGAGATGACTCTGGGCGGGAGGGAAGGATAGAACTGCCCTTTCCCGTCTTCTTTCCCGCCCTTCACCGTTTTTTTCGTCTAATGCTCACCAACCGGCAGGAGATATTTTTTTACAGTCCCTGCCGGAGAGTGAACATTGACTGTAATAGATCCAAAGACAGCGGCTGTCGACATATGCATCTTCATATTCCAGATCATTTGCTATTCGAGTCAATTAGGCAGTTTTGCTATTGAAATCGCTGATGCTTTTTGCCCATAGGAGCATAGCCCCAACGTTTTTGCCAAATTCATCATGAAAAACGAGATTTAAAAAAAGAATAAGGCAGAAAATAACTTTTCAATCTCTTTGCTTGCGTGACATTTGCGCCTGAAACATTTCCATAGAAACCAAAGGAGGGAATGGTTTTCTCGATTCGGTAGTAACATCTCATTTGCACATTTGCTGCCCTTAAATCCCCTCTTTCTCTCCACTCTCTGAAACATACTGGAGGCGCAATTGTCTTATATTGTACTTGTTGACTCATAAAGTAGGGAAAGGATTCATTTGCAGAAGCCTACTCTTCTGCTGTGCTTTTCCAATCCTATGTATCTCAGTGGTGCATTTTCTCTTTATATATTTCCCTGTTTTGCCTCTTTTCTGCGTAATTTTTTGTTTTCGCTATTTCCGTAGCGCAGTGTTGATCTTGCCGAGATATTTTCATACAAAAAGGATTATTCCAATATCAGTGGAAAGCTATTTTTCAGTTGAGGATTTGCACAACAGGTGGGGCCGTTCCATGAAAAAATATATTGGTGAACATTTCGGCAACCAGATAGGATAGTGGGCTTAAACGCAAATTGTATGACATATTGGCCACTCCATCAGCCTTTCCATCTGTTGATTTATATTTGTTGAGCGCTTTGTTTTACGAATCACGTTGAGGCACATCGACTTCCATCGACGATACTGCAAAATTTTGAGGAACATTTTAACCGAAAATTTGCGATTTATTGAAATTATCCGAGAAAGACGCTGATAGCACCGCAAATTCGAATTTTTGAGTGATCGCTGTTCAAAATATGTGAAATATTCAACTTTTCCGTGCATATCTACTGTCGAGTTGCGAGNTATCCGAGAAAGACGCTGATAGCACCGCAAATTCGAATTTTTGAGTGATCGCTGTTCAAAATATGTGAAATATTCAACTTTTCCGGCATATCTACTGTCGAGTTGCGAGTTGTTTCTCAAAAAAAAAAAAAAAAAAAGGAAATGTGCCATTGATCGGAACTCATCACATAACTTTGAAAGGCAATAAGCAATGTGTCATTACACCTTCTGATGTGCTTTCCTTTACTGTCATTTTGTTTGATTGTTTTTCATAATTTTCATTATTTTTGTAAGAGCGCAAAGGGATGCCACTTCGAAGTGATATGTCATCTTATCAGTGCCTCTTCGAAGTATATTCTTCACTCCATGCTCATTTAGAATTCGTTGGCTATCGGAACTGGAACTTGACTCAATATGTCTCATTGATTTCAATTAAAAATTTCGAATCAAGGAGCGCGTCATAGATTTTGAGTTCAGTTGTCTATAAATTAGTGTAACGAAGCGTTGAATATTCCATAGGGAGGCAGATCATTGCTTCTGCAATTTAAGTACCTCATTGTTCTCTCTTTATTAGCCCGTTGCAAATCTAGTGAAACTAAGCGACCATTGAGACGAATGCATCGAAATTTGGTTTCTAAAAGTGCTCTGCCTCAATAATCGAACACTGCATTTATTCGAAGATCTGACAGCAACAATTCAGAAAACTTTTCGAAAGGCTTCATTCACCTCGCCAGCTGTGTTGACGTATTATCCTTATTGGCCAATACTAAATTCGCATGCTCGAGTGCAATTGTGACAATGTATTGTAACAACAGATGTTGTATTGTATATAATACAGAGTGTTATCAAGTGAATTAATATTTAATGAAATATTTCAAAAGTTCACAATTTTGTCTGCATGAGTGCGCTGATACGATTCAACACTCGATTGAGGCTGTAAATTGCTTCTGCATTAGTGGGAAACGACGGTGTGGTCATTCGAACGGAACGTCCTTGTGAATGTTGGCAGTGAAAAAGCTGTATTCATCGTTTATGTTTAATATTTGCTATGGAGTTGCTATGATTGAGTACCGGACATATTTTGTGCCATTATTGATAAATGCCGTCGATCGACGGTCATAAAACGTATTTTTTCATGAAGGTCGCACACGCCACCACTTGGCAATACCATCAATGCAGCCGCCGCATTCCAATGCATTTAGACAAGTAAGCAATCGGCTTGTGCATCAGATAGGCAGAAAAAAAAAGCGCGAGGAAAGTCAACACAATATATGGTTCTTGCAAACGCATGTACCCAGAAAATACTTCGACTTTAATTGCACGCTGGTGCGAGAATTCCAAATATGGCAACTTTCATCCTATATTCTCAGTAGGTTTGGGCAGCATAATTTCAGAACCCAATTCTCCATACAAATCTGATGCTCTCACTAGATGTTTGCAAAAGTTGCATCACGTTGTCCAAACTACAGCCATCGCATTTCATCAAGAAAGTTGCACGGCTCGAAGCTTGATTCTTCAAAACGGATGGAGAGACAGGCGCACTATACTTGACTAACCACAGCTATGAGGCCACCACGATGCGTTTTGCGAGTACAGATTTGTTCAGAATTCATAAAATTCCTTTTTTTAGCAGTTAAGGGAATTGGCTGCTATTATCGGCGGAATTGTGAAGAACGCATATCGCGCCATTTTCTATGACGCGTCTGTTGCATATCGCGCCTTTAATACGTTCTAAAGTTGTTGGAGATTTTATAACATCGTATTATGTAAGATCATCATTCGTTTTTCTCTTCACTAAGCTCATATTTTCCAGCTTCAAGTGTGCTGCAACGTGTCCTCAGTGAAACTATGGCCACTGGATGTGCGTGGCAACCGTTGGACGCGAGGTACCTTAGCTTACGAGAAGAATTTCAACGATCGGGCTGGAGATATTTGGTCCGATCTGCAGGTTTCGGTGTGTGACGATAAATCCGAGCCAACACTTGGCTATGCTGAGCCTCGTGAGGGTACGAAGTGCATTCACTACAACGGTCAAATGCTTACCATTCCTCCAGGTATCATATTTACAGTCAACATATCAATAGGCGTGACACTAAGTTCGAAATTCGAGGTAAGCTACCACTTTGTTGAGTGTTGTGCAATCTTCAAGTGATATTTCATAAACGCTGCCACCTCACAAACGGTGCTAATTGAAAAATAGCTGTGATTAAAAATGTTATCCATTAAGATTCACCTATTTATGAGAGACGATTGTGCATGAGATTTTCACAGGAAAACGCTCGAGTTTTTTGTTCGCTTTTTTGATGAAAAAAGGAAAGAAGAGGAGAGGTGACAACAGAAATATTGCCCTGTAGCGCCGAGTCATTAGCTACAAGAGGGCGGGGATTTGAGCTTTTGTTTCGCATGGACCAATGCTGTCACTTCTCTCCATTAACCATAGCTAAATTGATCACCAAATTCACCGCATACGCTATTACACTTCAATTCTCTCGGTGATTCGCATAACACGCATAACAACCTTTAACCTCAGCAATCTAAATCCAGCCGAACGAACGATCTTTCTTTATATTTTGAGGCTTTAAATGCATGAACTGGCGTTTGCAGTCAAACTGGATACGCCTTGGCTGTTAATCCGTCTTTGAAAGAGATCTGAGAATCTGTCGTTGTGCAGTTGGCTTGCATCGCGAAGTGTCTGCACAATAATTGTAGGTGAAGCGGTGCAAAGTTTGAAGCCGAATTCGGGCGCTTAGACAAACAAACCATTCGTGAAATTGGTGTCCTGCAGAGAGGTGATTCTTGATCAGGGCAGCTGATCTCATTGAAATCTGAGGTGGAGAGTCCGAATGAATGCCGATTGTTACTTCCATAGAGCGTTAGGTGAGTGCTTATTTTAGGCTCGATTGAAATGAACCGCTGGTATTTGGTCTGCTATACGAAAAGTAGCGGCTGTTCGAAATGTCATCTGGAGGTGATGTGTGAAAATGAGTTTACGGTTGAATGCGCACAAATCTGGATGTTAAATTCGATCAGTGCAATCACGAACGAAACCATGACGATGTGGATGAAAATTGGCAAGCGCTATCCATTCATCGAGCAAACTTCTATTCAAGTAACGATCAGGGATCAGGCCAGAGGCAAGCAGGTCGCTAAATACGAACAAGTACCTCAGGTTTGTACTGCTTCTTTTGCTAGCTTAGAAGACTGTGCTATCATGTACATCGACGAAAGATCTTTTCCTTAAGAATATATAATGTGCTAGAATTTGTCGGTTCGAATGCACAAAGGGATGATTCCATCATCCCATCTGCCCCTTTCCGTGTAAATTCACGTTGTTTTGATGCTGTTGTCATTGATACTTCGAACTATTTGAAGTAATAGAAAGGGCGTGAAGTAATTAGCATTCTATCTTCTTTGGTGTATCAGCTGCAGTTCACTCAACATTGCAGATATTTTAATCGGTCCTATTGATATAATCCATCCATCTTGTCTTTTAATATCGTTTATTTCAAGTGTCTCCAATATCCTTTGATACAAAGTTTTTAAAGTGACAGACAGTGAATATTCTCAGTGTAATATTCGATGCAATTAGTAAACAACATCAACTTTGAAGTGAATTTGCCGATTAGAACCAATATTGGGAAATGTGATCCCATGCGCTCAACATCTGTCTTCTTTAGATCACAGATCGACTCGAAGAGTGGCATCGGCTTATTGTTCCATTCAATTACATATTCATTTGCAGTCGAATCACCAAATGGAAATCGAATTACGAGGTGTTCAACCGAATGGATGGTATCTTGTCGAAACTTGCCTTCAGATACACCCACCAAAGAGTTTCGTGGAAAAATACAACGTCATGTTGGGCGTGGAATCACGACAAATGTGCAAAAGGGGCTCATATCGAACAAAATCTTCGTCAACGAGTTCAGCACACTTGCAATATTTGCTATATTTGTGTTTATTCCCTTTATTACGGACTCTAGTGACATCCTAGAGGAGATCACCTTTGGGTTAATTCGCCTTTTTGAACCGTATCCATTAGTAAGCGATAAGGCGCTCGAACAAATGTGGAGCAATAAAGGTAAAGCTTTTCTTTTTACCTTGCTGCCATTCGGCTCATAAGAGATAACAATGCTTCATCTCAGAGCACTGCATTAGAGCCGAACGCTTTCTACTTACCTTAGCTGGTTAGACTGACACTGATTCAATGTCAAGGGAAAGGCAACGGTAGACTGATTCAGCTAGACCTCCAAGTGTATTTTATAGCAAATCTTGGAGCATAATGCACTCAGATGTAGTTTCATCAAAGTAATATGTGGCAAGTCATCGGAAGTGATTCTGAGCGAATGGACCACGAGCAGTTTTTCATGCAGTGTGCTACAACTGTCGAAGCAAAGGCAGGCAAATATCGTTTCACTCCATGCGTCTTCTAGTGACCGACTAATGGGATTACTCTCTCTTCAATAAGAAAGGAAATTGATGACTTTTAGCGTATCTGAAATATCTATATCTCTTCATTTGCTTATAAATGACAACATTTTTGTGATTACTGGAGTGAGGGCACTCTAGGCTGCAGGAAATGCAGAATAAAATGACAGACGACTTGAACTTTTTTTACAACGACGAGACAAAATAACAATGAACGCTGGGATTGCTGAAATTTGTTTCTTTTCTAAAGAGAGAGGAGGCAGAAATGGGCAGTGGATGGGCGAAAGCATTCATATTCAGATCAACTGTGCCAGGACTTCAAAAAGCATAAAATCTGGCATGAATTAAATTTTGAGTTATGGTCATTCGCTAAAATATAGATGTGTAATGCTTAAATAGAAATAAAAAGGGCATAACGGCTGAAGAAGTGGATCGACTCTAACACATGATCAGCTAAGTCATAGTGGAAATGAGCACTGATTAAAGCATCGTGAAATGATGCAGTCGCTTTTCGAACCTCAGTGAGGAAGAATATTTGGGAAATTGTGTTATGCATCTTGCACATAGGTTTTTATGTCAATTGGTGTATTGCAGATTGCATATTTAGCAATTCGCACGTTACTTTGCATATTGTATTTTGCATGCCTTGCAATTTGCGTGTTCATTGCTTGGAAATTGCTATTGCAAACTCAAAAATTATAATTGTGACTATTGCATTTTATAAGGTTTCATCATTTGTTGATGTATTTGATGTAAAATAAAATTTCCCTGCGGGTCGACTTCAATTTGAATGCCCATGTGCACTGATAGAAATAAGCAGGGGGAAAAAGATACCGAAGGAAGGAGGACGATATGTGTTTCTTGGCATTTTGCTTCATATAATAGATGGAAGGATTGTCTGCATAAATTTTCTGAAAAACGTTCTCTTTTTTTGTTATATACAAAAAGATTTTTTCTCTGAAATAGAGAAATTTTGATTGAGATTTTACTAAGCGCAGGCAACAAAGACTAAATGAGGAGCAATAACGTGATATACGAAGCAATGATAGCGAAAGAGGTGCACATTTAGTTCATCATTAATTATTTATGACTCCTTTCGAGACTGGCGGATTTTACAGTATAAGGCATCAGCTGATGATGTGCAATTTGAGTAGAAAATTTTGTGATTCCCGGGTTGGGGCAACGAGGCGAGCAGAAGTACACTGAGGCACCGATTTACATGCGCATAGACAGGACGACACCATAATGCATTCTTGTAAAGCAACTATGAAGGAGCAATTGTAATGCATGAATAGCTATTCTGAAGCAAATGAAAACTCGTGCTTAGCGAGAGTGATGGTGTCAGCACTAAGCTGTCATGCTCGAGGAGTTACTTTGCATCAGCGCTTAAGTCTGTATGTGGCATATGACTGAAAGAGAGCAAAGTAAGTCCGAATAAACTCTAGACTAAACTTGAGCTGTGGAGAGGAATTTGGAGGTGGGTGGAGATTACATACGCATCTTACCTTCTAAGGAATCAAACCGAATGGGCAATGCGTCGAGAATGCCTCGTCAAAGAGCAACAACTTCAAAAGTTGCTGTCAACCGCATCATAAGAACTTTCTCGCGGTCCTCGCAGCATTTTCTTTTGCATAATACGTTGCACGCATAGCCGAGAATAATTAATTTCCAACAAAGTGACTGTCAATACGCTGGTGACTTGCATTCAAAAGAAACGTTTCATTTCATGCATCTCACGCGTGACACAAAACTTTCAAAAATTAGTCACTTAGTTAACTGCGTATATGTTTATCTGTTTGTTTGTTTGTAAGGATTCTCAAATATGAACAAGAGCAACTTGAAAGGTTACAATTCATCAGAGACATATGCAGCGAAACGAACGAATGAGCACCTTGAAAAATGGAAGAAGCATCTGAATGTTAATGAAATGCAAAACTGCATTCATTAGGCAGCAATCGAAAAGAGCACAAGAAGGTTAATGAAAACGGACCGCAAAGACGCTCAGTTGCAGAGAATCAAGCAGAATTTGGAGAAAAAACTTTTTGCAATTCATCTAAACTAATCCATCGGTTTTAATCGTTCAGAAACAATTGCGTAATGCTGCGCTCACTTTTTCTTCAGTTTTGCACTTCGAAAATTCACTCTTCATTCATAGTAAACTCTCGCAAAATTTGCATATACACTTTGGCCAATATTTTTCAAGTCGAATAATTTTAATTCAAAAAAGAGTGTCGCTCTTGAGATATCGTTGCTATGGCGTGATTCACCCCGTTCAAATTCCATCCGGTAGTTGATTTCGTTCGAAAATTGAAACTACAGCACTGATAAGCACATACATATACACGAAATGGCATCACCACCATCTTTCTTTACGACAAATCATCCGAAAGTGCATAAAAACGCAAATGCTGGAAGGTAGGAGGGACGGAAGAGTTGAAAATGACTTTAACAGTGCTAGCTGTTAAAAGTTGTTTCGAGGAAGTTTTCCCGTTGAGGGGCCCTAAATAATTCATTCAACACGACAGTGTTATTTTTAACACACTTTTGTCGGCTTTCAAAAGGACTCTCGGCGATGGATAGCTGCATTCTTGATAGGACAGCTTGGAAGATTTAAACAGCACGGCGTGTTTGAGAAGATCTGGCTGTTAGAAAGCGTTAAAACGTGGCTGTAGTGAGGGACTGGGTTGCGGTATGACCTTTCTGATTGGAGAAATTATTATTGTTCTTGAAAGCTGAAAATATTGCGAAGGGTGTTACCAACCATCATCTAATTCACATCCCAATATTTTTTCAAGAAAGCGGTACCCTTTGCATCAGTAAGAGTTAACATTGATAACGTCAGCAAAAATTATTGAATAAAGAAACAATGGCAATAAAAATAAAGGTAACAAGTGAAGTATTAAAGCGAAATGATCTCGATGAATTACAAAGTGGCTCATTGCAACGGCAAACTGAAGGGCTCTTGATGGGATCACACTCGATTCGAGTACTTGTTACACCGTTGCGATAGAGAGCGCTTTGGCAGCCACGCATCACGAAAGTTAACCCTGAAGATGGGCAATAATGAGTGAGGAGATTTGATCCTTTGTCGACTATTCGTCACTCAAACTCAAGATGTATTTATTATAAGATCAAATTAGAAATTTGTCTTCGTCGGGAAGGTTGAAGGAATAAGAGTGCTGCATTGGAGTACTTCAGTCATTTTTACATGTCCTACTGCTTGAAGGTGACTTCAGGGACTATTTTACTATACAAAGCAAACACATAACTTTCACCTATTATCACCTTGAACGATTTCGACCTAAGCAGTTTTGGAACGTAAGGTATCATAGTGACATCGTAATTTGCATGCACCTCATCGACCGGCCGATCGACGGCTCGGTCATCCACGTCATCGTTCAACTGGTAGAATGGAATTAACTGTCTTGGTGAGGCCAACCGATGGATCGCCTATAGAGACTCATCCGTACACTGAATTATAATCTCTCTGAGCAGCCAGCTGCGCATTCAGCTAGCAGTTCAAGCGATGAATGGAAATAAATACCCTTGAACTATGCACGGCATCACCTATCCTGAGCATCCTCCTCACATTAAAGGAAAAGTGGTACCCGCAAATTTCAAGGAAGGATAGGAACTTTGGTGAACAAGTATTGGAGTGAACTTAAATCTTGGGCAATTAGGTTGAGCACGGGTAACTAACTACAAGGAATTTCCGAAATAAGCCGAGACGATTGTCTGCAACTAAAAATTTCAACCCGATAACATCAAAAAACGTTCAAAGGCAGAATATCATTTCAGAGAGTTGGATTATCGCTCGGAACTTCCCCATAAGAATGAATGGACAGCAAATTAATGACGCCACGGTTTTGAGGCGGAAGTTTATTGTTTGTGAGCCATAACCTAGAGCGCCAATGCATCCAATTTTTTGTAATGGAGGAAATGGAGGATGCTGACGTGATTCGAATGTAAAGCTGAGCTGATGATTCAGCAAATCAAAATGCAAAAATTCGACCGATCCAACGAGTGAGGCATTCAGTTCTAGCAATAGCTGAACAGTGGAATTTAATTATTAACAGCCATTGAACCATAAAACTTTCACCACCGGTCATCCACCTCTCACTGATTTGAGCAACCGATAGACAGGAAATAAACAAGTAGAACCGATTCAACAGATCCAATTTTTCAGAATTTTCTCCAGAAAAATTTTGGAGCTCAATTGCATCTACCAATTTGCTTGCTGCTATCGAGCTATAAGTATTTATGCCTCAAAATTTAAATGGAAAACATGTATTGCGTCGAATTTTTGATGGGTCCCATTTGGTTGACCTCTTTTCCATCTCTTTCCCACATCTCACCCCTTAATATATTAGCTAGTAATATTAGATTCTTAATTTTCTTCATTTGGAAATTGAATGTTCCAAGCAACAGTAATAATACTGAACTCAAAGACGAGGGACTGAGTTATCATCATATGAAGGACAATTCATGTCTGCTAATTTTGTTTGTAGATTATCTTCAGCCGTGTAAAGTATTCTGCAATAAACTAAAAATGAGACGGACACAGCTTATTCTCTTATATTTCTGACTATATTGTGGGTATATAAACGAGCGGTTATAAATTAAAATTTGTTTCAAAAGGTTTTTTAACTCAGTGAAATTTTCAGTAAGTTTATCCAAATTCCGTATGACTTGCGGATGCCAATACTTCGGCTGCCCTTCACGAATGGATTTACGCAGTAGTAGTAACTATAGAAAAGACCTCTTATAGATATAGTGAAACATAATGTTTAACCTTGTTCTTTGACTGATATCTTCATGCACTGGTCACCAGGTGAGCACTCACTTTGCAATACAGTTACGAATTCTACATCATCGGAAATGACGCAAGATTTGCTGACCGGTGGCAAATTATATGCCGAATATAGAATCGACTTTAATGCATGTTGCGCTTCGGCAGGTGTAGAGGCAGGTAAAGGTGAGACACAACTATAGCATCGAAGCGTTTCACAGAGATTCGCATTCATTAGTATTGTGAATAGGATTAACATGGTGGCTCGAAGTTAAACTCAATAGGAAGCTTTAAAGAAATGAGCTTGAATTTCGGGAATCAGCTTCCACTTGCTCGAAGAGAATATTTGAATTGTGGTCGCTTTCAAAAATAAAGAAATATTGGAGACAAGAAGGTGTCACTGCTTGTGCGATGATTTTGAGGTACTCCAGAACAAACATGAAGCGATATAGTGAAAATGCGACAGAGAAAATGAAAATCGAAAGCTTTATGCTTCACGTAGTTATCGAATATAGCTAATAATGTGACGAAGAGAATTCAAGGCAATATGTGTAGAGCTATGGAAGTAAGCAGCATAGAAGGATGCCCAAAGACCGATTTTCGAACGATTAAAGGCGCTATTTGCGATGGAAATATTGGAGCACTACCAGGCAACGCTTTGTGGCTCATTGGACAGGCAGTGAGTATTGCCGAACACCGATCACCATGGCAACATTGCGTACTCATTCTTGCAGCCCACCTCCTGCATTCCGAATATGCGCTAAGTGCGAATCATAAGTCAGGAAGTCGATTAGAATAGAAAAAGAGAGAAGGCAGGCTACATTCAGTGATAGTCAGGAGAGAACTTTTCGGAATATTGAACAGTCAAGTCGTCCGTAAGTAATCTTAGAAGAATGATTGTACTGCATTCCATACATCTGTTCTACTAGCGAGCGTAAACATATATATATATATATATATATATATATATATATATATATATACGACACACAGATGCATTCACTTGCTAATAAATTAATTCTGTGGTTAATTTGCCAATTAGTCAAATATATTTGTCCATCTGTTTATTCGTTTATATGCCGGTTTATTTATTTATGCATTTAACAATCAATTGTCTCGCTATTTCATTCATTGATCCATTCGTTTGTTTATTCATTTGTTTGTCAATCCGATTATTTGCCTGTTAATTTTCTTATTCGTTCATTTTTTGTTTATTTACTCACTCATTTAATCAATAAATTCGCAAATCAATCATTTATTCATTTATTCATTGATTAATTCAAGCTTTTATATACTTTTATAATTTCACGAGGAATTAGCATTCATACAAAATTTTCTGAGCAAGAATTGAAAGTTTATTTCCTTCAGCATGTGTAAATGCATGCGTATGTAAATGCATCGAATGGAATCAGCCGATGAACACGGAGGCATGCTACAACCGTTGCCACGATATGTGCGTCAGCAATCTGCTCGTCTGATCAACCGACTTCATATTATCATTGAAGCTTCTAACATGAGCACTTAAATTTCAGTTAATCCGATCGCTTCGCAACCAATCCGAAAAATCCTTTTTATAGCCATTCTTGAATAAACGTCATTATTGGCAACTCCGTGTCTGTGCGTATGTGCACATGCCGCGCTTCTTAGTTTTGTTTGTCTGTCGGTTATTTTCAACTCAGAGACTATTGAAGTGGGTGTTGTGAAATTTGGTCGGCAAAATATATAACTTTAAAGTTGCACAAGTTTGCGCATAATTAACACGACATAAATGGGGACGGAGATGGCCAAGAGATAGCGTCATCAGACAGCTGGAGGCATATTTGAAATACAGTGGGCTTCCTAACAGTGAAAAAAGGTGAAGCACAGCGATAAGACGGCCATATTTAGAGGAGCACATTTCAATATAAAAAAACTAAACATATGAGATGCGATCGTTTTTATGTTCACTTTACGCAACACGAAGAAGATGCCGGGTAAACGATGAAGCGGAATTAGCCGTGAGCGTCTCTAGAAGGAATTTGGGGCTATAGAAGATTCTCCACGATCGCTATTCGCAAGAGTTTTTGGACAAAATTTTAAAGCACAAAAGGCAGCAATTTTCAACCGATTTCGAAATAAAAATCATTTATAACGGCTCATTTTCAATTTTTTCGACTCTCAACAACACTTTAAGGACATAATGCCACATTAGAATCTATGTAGTATAACCACATATCAGAAACGGGAGTGCAGTTGGGACAGACAATATTTTTTAGAGAGATTGTTGACTGTAATTATTATGAAAAAAAAACACGCCTTTAAATACGTTGACAAAAATTAGAGATAATGTTTGCTTTATTTATAAATCAGCAGAAATTTTTTTAGAAGTCACCAGGTGTTTTTTTGAAAAGTGCACTCGTCACCCAAAACAACCCATCCCTTACTTTATCTCCTCCTCCGCTCCAAATTCTTTACTTCGTTCGTCCCACGCACACAACGGATGGATGACATATGTTAGTCACAAAAGCATTCTTGGGTGGCAAAACTGTGTAATTGATAGGGCAACTTTCTGGCTTGCAAACTCAGTGGATATGCATATATGTTTCTGCCTGTGTTTTCGCTTATGTTTATCTCTTGCTTGTCTCATGCATGTACTGACCTCGAATGCAAACGATGAGTTTCACATTGGTAACATTTCAGTTTGTCAGAGTGCATAACATGGCAAAGTTTTCCAAGTCGGTAAATGAAATATGAAAGACAGCCGAATGGGAATGAGATAAACTTCGGCTGTTTTCAGTAAACAGATGAATAGGTTTAGTAGTACAGGTATACCGACTTTTATATGGATTACATTAGCTTGCGAAATAGCGGCTCGCTGAGACGTGATTTTAAAGTTGACCATAGTCAGGCCATAGCCAATAATCCGTCGATTCAGTGAGTGCGAAAAGGCAAGCTGTTGCATCCAGACACTTCTGATTTGAACGAAGAATGGATCGCTACCTCCCCCTACCGCCCTCTGCTTGACACTGCAGTTCGTTTTATTTATCCACCATTATCATCCCCATGAGATACTTTTAAAAGCAGANTATTTATCCACCATTATCATCCCCATGAGATACTTCTAAAACCAGGCAGACAGCGTAGTGTAACTCCAAATCTAGTTTTAGAAGCTATTCATGCGGTTATAGATGCATGGCTAATAAGTAACGGCAGTGGCCTCTGCCTCATTCTCCCTCTCATCCTGAAGTTTTTTGAGCCTTTTAGTTTTTTAATATGGTCTGGTGCCAATTCCAAGCGTTTGCTTCTTTCCCAAAAAAAATTTCAATTCCGGGAAAGCCGCCATCACAGAAAAGTACTGCATACTGCGTAGCTGTTCGAGCTTTTTGCTTCGATAAAGCTGATGCGATGAGCAAGAAGTTCAGATTCGTCGCATTATGATGAGGCTAAGTGCTATTCAGAATTAATCCCGATGTGCTGAAGATGCATCACCTCTTTCAGCTATTCGAATATAGTCAGATTATTGAGTCAGCTGAGAGAAATGCTTCTCTATGTGCAGTTTGTTGTGGGAAAGCAAGTTTTAAAAAGACACGGGCCTCTTCCACATGACTACACTTCAGATGCTTGAGTGTTTGTTTCGTGCCATACAATATAGGCGACGCTCTGCTGCTGTAAGGTCAGTCGAAAAAAAATTGATTGAGATTAGTACCAGCAAACTCGCATATTCATTTATTCAAGTATGAAGAAGCATGGATGAGTTCCTTGAAGTCTTTTCTTGGAAGGCTTTTACTCATCCCGCATCTTCCCCCCCCCCCCCCCCTTCCACCTCCCCCCTCCCACACCTTCTCTATCTCTCGCTCTTCGAAGGCGACTCAACGATGGGTAGCGAGAAGCCATATTGATGGCACATATTGTGACAATAATTTTAGTGCAGATGCACGCCGCAGGAAGGCTAAATAAAATTTATGGCTCGAATGGGAGAGGGAGGGATAGTTGTGGGTAAGAGAGGACAATCGAGGCGTTCGAAATTCCACTTGGGTTTAGGAGCATCAGCCAAGGAGGACAGCGTGCGAGATGCCCGCGAGGCGGCGGTGATTTACGACTGCGAGCAAGATAGAATGTATGCGGCCGTCAAATGAGTTATTTGTTTGCTGTAGCGCAGCGCTGAAGACACTTTCCAGCATCGCAAGACGCGCCCTGACCCCCCAACCGAAACATCTCTGCAGCAAACCTGCACATCACCTACCAGTTGCTCCACGACGATTCAACGCTGTATCTTGTCTACCTCACAACTCGAAGCCACCTGAACCACCACATTCTACGTCGCATCCATCTATTCACTCTATCAAATCCAACGCCCATCTCCGCTGTCGTTATACCGTATTCCGATTGCGTTGCCCGTACTCTTGGATACCTCATTTCATCGTTATAGCCACCACGTTCGAAACTCCATGCCATAAATCCAAGTTTAAAATATATTACTTCCGAGTGAATGACGTTGCCCATCACCCGAATTCCATCTTAAAAATTCCTTCCTCTGTTCGAATTCACAAGAAGAAATTCACTGGTTCTTACACTAGTTTGGGTATCTTCAATACTGACTGAAATTTGAGTTTACCGGCCAACATTCAGCTGAACAACGCTTCGAATAAAGCTGAAACGTCAAAAACGCACACCTGCTGAGCGCCGTTTTTGCACATCATCGTCGCGGTTTTTTTTTTCAATTTGTGCACATTGAGCAGCTGAAACGAGCAAAAGACGCTGCATTCACCTAAGATTCGAGCATCATCGAACGCCCATCAGACAGGTGTCCGTGTGCCAATCGAATTACTCAGTCCTCGATATTGAACTACTAAACTCATTAAAAACGCTTCGAGTATATGTTCACTGATATGAACAACTCGAGCAAAACATTTCGAATGCGATGATGAGTGTGCGTTGAGTCGGCCAGCAATGAATTCTTCGCTGTTGCGTTTACTCATCTTCTACGTGCTCATCACAGAAGTTCTATCGCTGACTTGGCTGTAAGTGACTTTCGATTTGAATTTGCTGCATTGATGCGTAGGTCAGGTATATATGCGAAGATGCTATTGTTGATGCACAGCTACTGAACTTTATGCACTGAAATGCGCTTGTTCTTGAGAAAAGATTTTGAAGGTGGTTGATCTAGTTTCGAGACCAGATATTCAAAGAGTTCATTTAAATGGATTTTATTGCAGATTTAAATGACAGCGATTATATAACGGTGCCTCATCTTTAACGTTACGAGATGTTGGGAATTGGGAGAGAGGAGTGGAAAAGTAGAGGGGGGGGGGGGGGGGAGAGGGGAGTAAAAAAAATCAAGCAGACGTATGTCAAATCCAGTTTTAAAAAAACTTGCAGAACTCACCACAATAGACTGGTTGGCATTTTTGTGCCTTTCGCTTTATTCAGTATTGATTAATTGATGATCTTACGAAAGCACTATTCATTATCGGTGTTTTCCGCTTCTCAAAAGTCTTACAGAAAGGAAGCAGTGGATGATGCAATATGCGAAATTTGCAAAATCCACATTTCGTGTGTGAAAATTCTAAGAGGGACGTGATATTGTCTAAGCTTTTACCGCTGCTTATACGTGGAAAACGTGGACATTGCCTTCTGAGAGGAACAAAAATAACAACGCTGATCAATCATTAGAAAAAAGTGTGAATAACCTACGCAGTTGTTGTTCAATCACAAATAGCCATTCAGTGTGAACTTGTATAATGAACTCGGAATGAGATTAAATTTCGAGCAAATGCCTTCAACCAAATTTATTTGTCCTCAAAATATAGGGGGAGGAAGAGTCAGCAGAACTATCGATATAGATGAATAAATGAAACTCGAATTGGAAACGACCATCCATCGTGCAGAGTATCATAGCACAGTGGTGATGGAATGTTTTTTGCTGATTTCTGCGATACACCAAATCACTCAATTTCATGCAGTGAAGAGTGAAACGAATGGGGTTGTAAAGCGATGTCGAGATATTTCACGAAGGAAATCTGTTAAAGAGGAGACATATTTATCAAAGTGTTCATTACGCACAACAATTCATCCATCTATCATGCTCACCTATTTTTCTCGAAGATGCAAATAAAAAACACCAAATCTATGTATTAGACAACAATTGTTTCAAACAAGAGAATTGATTATCGCTGTGATTATGATCATAATTTTTGAATGGTGTACCTGATCCCCTTGTATTCAAAGAATAAGTTTAGGAAGTAGGTGAACGGTGAGAAGAGTCGGAAAAGACAAAATTTTTCACTCATTTTGTGCTCTCTATCTGCGACCGAAATTTCCTTTCTTTGAAGGTATGATCGTTCTATTGTCAAAATGCTTGAGGTAACATCTCCACGCAGGTCACCTTCTTCAATTGTGCAAATTTTGCGCTTTTTTGCTAATCAGTGTAGAGCAGAATATTTGAGGCCGATACTAGTGATAGAGGAATCGAAAAGTTACATACTATGGAACGAGGACGTTTTTGAAGCATTTTTATTGTTGCTTGAGGGTTGCCTATTATTGTGCTCGGATAATTGTTTTCATAGACGAAATATATGCAATGAAGTGAGTGTACTCTTTCAAAGTGTTGCACTAATCTTGCATTTGTCACAAAGACAGAATGGTATTTCCAAGTAGTGAATAATGCTGTGACACATCCAAATTTAATAGCGATTGTGCCATCATAGTGAACACTGCCTACAAAAGTTCAAATTTCAAATCACTTGTGAATTGACATTAGAGGAGGTGCATTCGCCCACTCTTCCCAAAGAGTATTTCCGCACATATTTGCGGTCTGTACTCTGATGGTGCAAAACATTGCCACGAAAACTGCAGTAGTATTCTCTTTATGAATATATAATGAGCATCTTTATCTATATGGTGGGCAAACTCTTCCAAGCACTTCATTATCCAATCGCGTATCAGTCTTCCACCGTTGTAACTGAGATGGTCAACTCTTTAAATTACATCCCAGCGCACTCTTACTTTGCAAGTTATTTTTCGTACAAAGTGTTGCATATATAGGGTTCGTAATGCACCTATTGAGTTTTATAAACGATATTTTACTTTTGCTATTTGTGCAAAACATGTTGTGCCATACTATTTGTAAAAGATGTACTCCATTCGTACTGTTTATATGAAAGGTGTGATACTCACCTCTCACCTGTGTGGTCCGTTTACGCGAACATAGCAGTCACTTAGATGCCCTCTTAAGCCACAAAATTGCTTAATAATCCCATCACAGATATTCCGGATCGAAATTCAACAGATAAAAATTGTGATCGCATGCGGGATAGAATTGTGGACAGATTAATGGTGCATTGTCATGCTTGGCTTACGGTTGGTGCTCATCGCATACGCATTGTTTGCCTTTCGTCGGCGACGAATAGACTCATAGAGAAGAGTTTATGCGTCGCCGCTGAACACACCGCATCGCACGTCACCATTCGACGATCACACAAAATCGATTTGCTCTCCCTTAAGTTGGCTGCGTGACACTAACCACCGTATTCTCGCACTCTTCACCAAGATCATATCAGTGCTTGAACGCCCATCTCAATGTCCAACCTAAGAACGCTTCGAAAATAAGCTGGCATAAAGGTAGTGGGGAGAGCCAAGATACTGATCGAGCCTTTCACTTATTCACTGCTAGCTTGGACAGCAAATCTATTTTTTGTCCTGCAAGAAGCTAAATCCATGCAAGCAGCCATCCATCTCTTCAGGTGCATGCATGCATATGTCTACGTGTCTGTTTGCGTCTGTGCGTACCTGTCTATGCCTGAATAATCCCACATATCAATCGTTCCATATGTAATCGGTATTGGATCTTCCCGACTAACCAAGTAAAATAATGGTGTCGTAGCAAGCCTTTAGAGGCCAACCAGTAGACGTCAGATGCTACGCAAAAGTATGTGCCAATTCATTTGATCAAGACCAAGTGACGATGTGAGTCTTCAACTTAAGTGTGTGGCAGTTAATATTCTCCTTTTCTAACTGTCTCCTACACAGGCTACTATCGAAGTTGTCTAGACCGAATTTCGCCTCACAGCATCAGTTGGTTTGCTTCTAGCTCTCTATGTTTGTATGACTTATCTCATCTTGCACACAAAACCATAATTCATAACGCATGATACTAACGAAACGATCATGGAGTGGCCCCTGCAGCGAAAGCAGTAACCTGGGAGTTCTGGCTGCTTTTGCTATCAATTTTTCGTTCCATCTGAGATCGAAAAATCTAGTTCTTGCTACAAAAAAAAAACAAAAAAAAACATGCTTACATTAGCACGTGAATTAACCGCCGGAAATGAAACACATCTGAATGATAGCTGAACGATTTATGAATGCATATGCTTTTATATTCTTTCTCACTTGCTAGTCACCTGTCACTTCAGTCGATTTCATCAACTACCTACGACAACATTGCATTTATTGTTCACCAACTAATCACCACATCGGACTTATTACTCGTTATTCGCTAATTAATCGGAAAAGATCACGTGAGATCTCAGTTGAGCGGCGATGGATAAAGCTTTTTCTAGGTTACGTGGGGAGTGGAGGTGGAGGAGGTATGTCGCAGATAATCCAGAAAAAAACAATGATCATGATTTTGTTCCGGAAAATGCACCGATATTCAATGTCAACGCTAATATCTTTTGTGCGCGACGCTGCCATAACCCTATAAGAGCATAAAATCATTCTCACACAACATTCGTGATTCAGATGGCAGTTAATTTTTGACCGATGACTGCCCATCCACTCATCCACCAGCTGGCTGTTTGCTAAACGTGGCACTTTTTCACTCGATCGGCGTGTACCGTCGGTAAACTCTTTGATGGTGGCATCTTACTTGATCGAAACAAATTTCGCTTGTTGTGTGATGATGGAGTTGCTACATTTTTCAGAGTGATACTTTACAGGGCGCTCGGCTTGTCGGGCTCTCGAATTGATCGATTGCAGCCACAGGCATCATGTCGACACCTGAAAGGCATGAACCGCAAACAGGTAACGCTAATAGATCGGCTTCATTGACGAACACGATCGCTGATTAATAGTCAATGTATATTTCGAAATGCGGGCAACGTGGGAAGGGCAGGTATTGCACATTACGCTCTAACGAGTGGTACAATGCTTGAAAGTGGGAAGGCTGCCAAAACCTTTTACCACTAAGTCTTATTGGGTTGTTGAATCGCTGTGCGCATTTTAAAGCAGTTTTTTCGTCACGATGACAAGGCCTTTCGATATGATGCATCGGCAGAAAAATATCAGCTACAGACGAAGGTATCTGCAAAAAAGTTCACATGTATGCACTCGCAATTTATTTATTTATGCCTATTATAATCTCTTATGTCGTTCACCTGTCCCTCGAAAATAAGCGCTATGGTGCTAGAAGATCGATCTCCTGATGCTGTTCGAGATACTTCACTCATACTTATCACTGTGCTGAAACACTCGATTGCCATTGCATTCGTGTGCTCACTGTATCTGTGGGAATTCACCCCTCAAAATTTTAGATGAGGTTCTGCCGAAGAAATATCGAACAAATGGAAAGCATCCGTGCTGGCGCACAAACCGCCTACGGCGAATGTCAATATCAATTTCACAAAAGACGGTTTGCAATATGACTTTTTCAAAATGCAGTTATAAGGTTTTTACTTCTAAGGTTTACTTATATGATATTAGACATGCTAGGATGCTTCATTTGATAGCTATCGATAGCTGGAAAGGATGCCGTAACTTCAAGAGATAAACAAAAGGATTAGACATGTCGTCTTGTATGAGCAGCTCCTAATAGACTAATTGCCACACTATCTTGTGATGGAGTTAATGCCAAAAGGTTCTACGAGGATAGCTTTGATGCTTGCACTCTGAAACCACCACTTCACATATCGCAATGCACCCAAATATCTTGAATAGCTTGAATGCCTTGCACAGCTGTGATTTCATCGATTTCATTGTTCTCTCCATCGATGCAACTGGGTAACGCCATTCAAACGTCCTAGCGCATCTTACTTTCTATATTGCAATATGGGCGTAAATAAGAGCACAAAATATGACATCATCGGATACTTCGCTCCAAAATTACTCATAAAGCACCCAAAAAGTTCCATTCATAGACCGAGCAGCTGCAGAAACGCTATTCGTCAACGAAGTGACTCAGCATGTTGTTCAGATGGAATTGTTCGATGATCGATCCTCTAACCAAAGAAGTGTTCGGTGATGTAATCCTCCGTGAGGGCACTCGTGAAGCTGCTTTCGTTCATGCCATCTCCGCCGCGGGTGTCGCATTTCGGGTGACCAGGTTCGATGATCATTTATTGTGTTCGCGCATACTTCATCGCATTTTTATCAACTCTACTATCATAAAGAAATCCACAGCAAATTGAATTGTGTTCGAAATTTGTAAAGATCTAAGGAATGGCGTTTATTGATTGTGAAAAGTAGTGCAAACTTACGCGATCATTTTGTTCCAATTTCCCGCGAACAGCGATCAGGAGACGAATTCATTAACTCTTGGAAGTTTTCTCCATGTTGAACTGATCTAAAGGCGAGAGTTGAACTAATGATCGTGAAGGAATCGCTTTCAAGAGAAAATAGGTGCACCGTGTTCTCTCTTTATAAGTCCTGCAATTTGTGATGTTTCCAACTTCTGAAAATCTATGTGGCTTATGTAGCAGAAAGCTTATATCGTTATAAATGAATGCATGTTCTAATATTACGTTGCTATTTCTCTCAGAATAGAGAGGCGTATGAGCCCTCCCCTATTTATTTATTTTGCAAAGATTTATCAAATAGTTGTCTGTTCATGGATTCGCGCATATCCACCCAATTTGTATTCATCGAAAGTTCGTCCCGTAGCACTTAAGACAATTTATATGGCACTTTCTTTCTGTGATTACCTTGAAAGAACGCTACCTCCATATTTGGCATTAGCGATAAGTGGATTACCTATCTCGAAGAAATAATCTGTTAGAATTCCAGCGATCTTTTTTTTCCAAATGTGACTGCTGAAAAGCTGAGATAAAATTTGCAGAGACTGTTCGAAGGGGCTCATCGACAAATGCGGATGTGATCAGAGTGTTCATCGAAGACGTGACGAGCAGTTCAGTTGGAGTGGTTGCTCGGATAACGTGCGCTACGGTATTGCGGTATCACGCGAATTTGTGGATGCAGGTGAACGCGGACGTAATCAAAGCAGTCAACGCAGAATTATGAACTTGCATAATAATAATGCTGGCAGACAGGTAATTATTAATATTTCCGCCCTTCGTGTCCAACGCCGACGCTATTTCAATAAATGAGCTTAGCGAAAAAAATGAGTAGATGAACCAAAACATGTGAAGCGTGAATATTTGTGGAGAATAAAAGCGCCGGGAAATTCTTTGGAAAATATTGCAACTAAAAAGTGCGTTCACGCATGAATTCGGAATTTGAAGATATGGTGCATTAACGACGCTGTGAGAAACTCTATTTTCTTTTTCGTCTTTACGGAAGTGTTTCCGCCATACTAGCATTCTGCAATTCGTTAATACGTGTTCTCGGCCAGTTGGTTTAAAATTCGCAGATTGCTGAGGAACTTTGCTCAAAACGTTTTGTTCTTCAATGCTTTCTTTCAAAAATGTTCTTTGAAAGGTAAGAGTTTTCACCGGTTACATTCATTGGGTCGGAATGGACCTAAGTATCGTGCATGAAAATCACCAGACTAAAATGGAGTCAACCACCGGAGACAGTGCAAATAGGAGGTTTATGCAAATATTGTTTTGCTAGGAACATTATAATGGATAAGATTTAATTTTAGGTACTCGAAACGAATATGAGGAAAGAGTGCAAATGCCACGGGTTAAGTGGATCGTGCGATATGAAAACCTGTTGGGAATCGATGCCTTCTTTCAGGTCTTTTTTTCGTTCATCTTACCAATTATCGTACTTGAATATAGGAATGAACTGCTCAGAAGTGCACCGCAATTTTCAGTAAACCAATCGAACGCTGTTTTTTCGCCCATCGTACATTTCCACGAATTTTCAGCATCACCTTCTGATCGTTCCGCATTGCGATTTGAGTTGCAACGCGCATTTCTGTCTCAATATTCGTAATTGCAAAATTTATTATGACGTCATTGTGATCGCACAAATTTTTACCACCAATCTCCTCTTTTCGATAGATTTAACGTCGAAGCCGCTTGAAGATGGAGCTGCAAAATTTGATGAATTGAACGTTTCACCTCAGATAGAATCTTTTGCCAATCTCAAGGCTATTGGGTTATCAGCCCAGAAGAAAGTCAAGCGCACACCTTAGCGTAACCAAGTACTTGCATGCATTTTGCAACCGACCGGATCGTGTCTTGCACCGATCGGATCACAAATAAGCGAGTAAACTCACCACTGGAAGCAACACGATACAAACTTTGCGATCGCATTCATTGAGCCAATCAATATTGCAAACTGTCGATAAATAACGACCAATGCAAACTGAAAACTATTTCGGCAATGCACTCAGTATTTCACTCCATTTTTCAGCCAAACCTCGTATAGATCTTCTACAAGAAGCTCTTTTCTCTGAGTCGATTTACTGTGAAGTGCGATGTTATCTCGCCACCGATATAACAATTTTGCAGCTTTATTCCATCGATGCAAAGTGCAATTCAACTCTTTGAAAAATCGAAAGAAATTCCGTGGGNCCAATGCAAACTGAAAACTATTTCGGCAATGCACTCAGTATTTCACTCCATTTTTCAGCCAAACCTCGTATAGATCTTCTACAAGAAGCTCTTTTCTCTGAGTCGATTTACTGTGAAGTGCGATGTTATCTCGCCACCGATATAACAATTTTGCAGCTTTATTCCATCGATGCAAAGTGCAATTCAACTCTTTGAAAAATCGAAAGAAATTCCGTGGGAGACGTTGCATTCACACTCCAACTGATTTCATGCATTTCTTCGAGATAGACCAATCGGTTTATTGGCTTATAAGCAATAATGAAATCCACGCAATAGCGCGTTAAAATACTGCCGTAGTATACAATTCATTAGGCAAAATGCAATGTTTTATTAATTGGATATTCGATGATGATGAAATTTGGTAGTTTATTCAAAGATGCGATCTGCGACGACCAACTCACTTCAAAAAATCATCGAAAAGAGGGATAAGCGATCACTTTTGACGTGAAGCAAGTCAGAATGCTCTCCAGACATTTCAGGAATAGGTTCTAATCAAAGGCAAAGTGAAGTTGCACTTTTATAGGGAAGTGGGCACAATAATAAAGGATAAATTCGACGGTGCGACTGAAGTGGCAATAATCGAAGAAGACAACAAGCCAACAATTGTGAGGAAGAATGTACAGTTCAAGAGGCATACCAAAGCTGATTTGGTATATACTTGTCTCGCATTCAAATCTGAAACAGCCAAGAGGAATGTAAGAGTGAATCCTACAAAAACTTATACAAATCCGATAGAACCGTTTGAAAAATTCAGCCTCAATAAGTCTTCTATAATCTCATCTCCCAAACATCCACCGTGAATCATCGCTAGTTGCTGTGGAAATCAATGAAACTTACTTTCACACGTTTTCAGGAAAGCCCATTAGTGGAAATTTTTCCAAAGTATTTGTTGGAAGGACCTTTCTTATCTTCGATGCAAGAATGTCAGCGTGTTTTTATCTCTGTCGATATGTCATAAAACTTTATTCTTGTGATCTTAGTGCGGATGAGATGTGCAAGAAACACTTTCCATGAATTTGCAGGTATATTTGGATTCATCTCCGGACTACTGCGAGCCCGATCCTGCTCGTGGTGTGCTTGGAACGCATGGGCGCATATGCAACGTGTCCTCACATGGTATTGACGGGTGCGAATTGGTAGGTTTCATGGCCCACTTTCATCAGTATTTGAGAAATTACAGCCCCAATAATATGGAAAGGAATGCAGACCATAGAAGACCAGAAGACGAAAGAACAGGGAAGCTTGAGTTACACTGTTCAACATCTGAGCTACTGTATAAACGGAGCATTACTGTTTAGCACTTTCCAAGATTCCTTTTAGTGCTCCCGATGCATCATTCATCAGACACACATACTCCCTCTCTCCGTTCCTGGCCCTCGTGCTTCTTTCTTCCGCGCTTCCTCACAGAAACGATTCAGCTTAAGCAATTAGAGGCGTACATTACACCGCACACCATTTTGATATTATCTCTGTAGGTTTCGGAGGGGATGTATGGAGGGCACCTTTTGATTACAACCCCTCTATGGGTGAGTATTTCGCTTGAATATTGCTGCAATCTTCATAGCACCTCAAACTCCACTTTAAATAATTAAAAAATTCAATTTCCCATTGAGCAAGGTTGAACTGTTGGTTGATTCTTATCGAGGCAATAAGCGAATTTCTAGAATTTATTTCGTGTGAATTCCTTCTGCAGTTGATTATTTAATTTGCGCGCAAATGAATCCCATTTTATGTTGTGCTATTGGCAATCCGCAATGCAATACTACTGCGCACTGCAAATAAGCGAATCTCATCTTTTTATATCTACAATACTTCTGATGGGTTGTCGAGCCGATTACGATATAAGTGTATAGACATTATTCAAGAACGTACCTCATTATATTGAAGTTACCAAAGTTGGACGGGTGCAGCGAAAAATTGCTGTACCCATGGAACTTTTAATAGTTAGAAAGCATGCACATTTTTATATGGCTGCTTACCCACACTACAAATGCATCTTACCTACGATTTCTAAACTGCCAACTTAAATTATCTGGTCGTTCTTCCACTTTTCTTTGACTTCACATACATACATCTCTTTCACCTCCACCATCGCCCTCTGTGTTACGCAGTTGGAGCGATTGAGTAACAAAAATCTATGTAATTTTGGTTAATTTCCATCCAGTATATTCGGCTTGATTTCAGTTGTGTTGTTATCGAGGGTTCGAAACCCGTATTAGGCGAGTTATGGATAGGTGCAACTGCAAATTCCACTACTGTTGCCGAGTGGATTGCGAATTGTGCGAGAAAATTATCGAGGACCATCTTTGTAAGTGACCAACGATCGTGCTCAACAAGGCTGCTTATTTGGATGATAGTGTGAAGAAACAGGTACCATCCCCTTTCAGTGGCGCAATGGGGGAGATGTAGGGAGAATGAAATGCGTATACCAACTTTCACGTGATAGGAACCCCATATATCTGAAAATTCGGCTATCGGTACCAAATCTTCCTTGGGTTTTGCACATATGCATTGAGATCTATCTTTCAGTAGAAATATTCATAATGTCCGCCATTCTTCTTCCACCTCTCCTAAAAGTTCTATAGTCAGCTGCGCCATTGATCTGTATGTATGTTGAATTTTAGCATAATTGTAAAACCAAAATAACCGAGTTAGTTCGTTTTTTTTTCGCTGAAAATGATCAATAATGACGAAAGTACAAAGGTCGTTATATGGAGTTATACTTGCCGGCTATACAAGAATAATCAACTCTGTGGATGCGTAGTGCAACGAGTGATGCTATTGAATGAGGCATTAACTGAGAGTAATTCGGAGAAACGCATTAAACTCAGGTCTTCGATCAGATTTTAAAATTTCCGGAAGAAGTCACTCAAATTTTCATGCTTTCATGTTGAGACGACTTATATCGAATGTGAAAAAAGTGGCTATATTACCAACATTCTTATACCGGAAATAGTCTTCTCCTTCGCAAATTCCGTCTTGACTAATCGCAAAATCGAAGAAAAGAACAACAACAAGTGCGTGTCCGCTCCACCCAGCGATTCCATTCAAAACCCGCCATATTTATCGCCAGATTGCTTTCACTTTTCACCGTACCGTCATTTTTTAAGTCGTCAAATTAAAAAAAGGCTTCCAAATGCCGATTACTTTTTGATCGTCCTAAAAGGACCGATCGTTGCTATTCTAAGTCCACAGAGAGGTGAATCACTGGGATGTCTTCAAAGGTTTATTTAAAACAACCACCCACGTAACTATCTGATGTTTAGCATGCCCTCGAGGGGTCTTTCTAGGACTGT
>JAARMF010000022.1:206968-229544 GCA_022844705.1 Toxascaris leonina | reverse complement strand
AAAAAAAAACAAATTCGGCAAAGTTTGCAAATGAAATTCGCAGATTAGCGCAACTAGGTATCACTGTGCGTTGTACGTCGAGGTTGTTCTCTCTTCGTTTCAATGTGTACCAGTGCTGTGCTTCTATGTTGTCTCCAAAAACTGCAGACGAGGAAGGTATTGCTTCAAGTCGTTTCGGTAACAGAATAGCAACATTTCCATTATGGAGCTTTCACTTACCCGTCACAGTTTTCGGGAAACCGCATGATTTGAGAGGCCATTTCCGAAAATGAATAATTTGTGTAGCATATGCTAAGCTGAATTTATCTTTCTTTGGATGCGCTGTAGTAAGCTGTAGAGATTGCAAAGTTAAATGCATTGCAGCTATGCTGGAAATAGTTTCATTCGAAAGAGGTTTAATTATATTCTTGTATCCCGAAGGGATTTGGAGAATACTGAGCAATATGAAATCTGACTTGATTTTAGGAGACAATGTCCAAGCAGTTTAAGGAGAATTGCGCTATCGATGTTTTTCCATCAGCGCCTTTGCGCATTAAGGTGAGCCGACTGTGGTGTCCAATAGTTTTCTCAGTCATTACATGCCAATGGAGTGTTTTCTTTTTTCACCTGTCCGGCAGCGTAAGAGACGATGAGGAATTAATGAGCGCACTGATAAAAGAGATAATCGTCTTTGTTGCGTTGACGGTTGACGCATCTTCCAAGGAATATTCTTTCAGGAGGTGAACAGTGACGTAGTGAGGTTGAGGCGTGCAGATGCTCGTACCGCGGCACTGTCGAGTAGGTGTAGGAGTCAGCTGGTTCTCGGCGAATCTGAACCCGCTGCGGCATGGCTGAACAATGCTTCTCTTCAGATAAGCCTCTCATCGTCGAGTCCGTCTGTCAACGATACACAAGAAGGTGGTCAGGAGCAGCAAGGTTCCTATTTCATGGCTTCTTTCCTCTGTATAAAGAACAGAACGACATGTTAAAGACTGATGCAAACAGATACTCGATAACATGCACACTTTGTGTCGCGGTAGAAGATAAAGATGTCTAAATTACAATTGGAGAGTAGTTTCGTTAGTTGTATCCTCAACCGTTTTGCATAGGTTTTCTGATGAGATGTTCTTTGGAGGGGTCTTTCCATCCCCCAAAAGTCTGTTCCTATTCCACGCAGTCGTTCGAAAGTTATGCCATATAAAATCGACATTTTTGTGTATGAGATGGCAAGGGAAGCTTTGTCGTTTAAAAAGTCGTTCGTATTTCATAGAGGGATGGTGTAAGGTGCAAATTAATTGTTTGTAAGTGTGACAGCAGCTCAGATTTGTGGTCGAACACGCTTTTGGATTCGAAAGGCTTTATTATCACTTATTATCACTTTATTATCACTTTATTATCAGTTCTTTTTTTGCTCCTCAATACTCGCGCTATCAAATTCGTATCGTTTCTGGGCTTGATAATTCCTATTTTCACTTGCGGTACACTAAAAGCTGAATGCGCAGCATAAGCACTTCTGCCCCATCCCCGTTTGTTTAGGGGGGAATCAACGCATAACTTGAGCAGTTGATTGCTTCGATCAGTCCCTTTCCCTTTCTAGTTCTTCCATCTGAAAATTGGTGCCGCCTGCTAAAGGATACTATAAAATAAGGTAGGAAATCTAGACTGTAGACGTTTGCTTTATTCAAAATTTACTCAGAAAATTATTTGTCAGCCGTTAGCAGCATCAGCCGCCGTGTTCTTAATGGACTGTTTTTAGAGGAGGATTTTGCTGAAGGAGAAATTATCGATGCGAGTGACACTGCGAAGACAAGACGCGATGTGAAGGTGCAACGCAGTGAGACGCAGAAGTGGGCAGAGCTGATGCCTGCCACTTTTGGCGCACATCAGGTAACACCCAATGCCCAGTTTATGATACTCTTTATGCAGTTTCTACTATTCTTCTGAAGAACACAAAATCTTGAACTATTAAGAGGACCGTCAGCGAGGAGATTAGAATTGCTTTAAACCATTTTGGTGGGTCAGTGTCTGAGTATGATTCGCTAAATGGCCCATAACTTTCCTGATCCCCCCTCATAGAGTTGTAACAGCCGATTAGCAAATAGTGCCGCTAGAGAATTCTGGCGTTATTCGATATAGCAACGAATGGGATAGGAATTGTTGAAGAGATTAAAGTTTTTAAGCAAGCGAAGCAAAAGGTGTTTATGGTGAGGTAGTTTCAGTGTGGCATCCAACTTCACAGTGCGGCCACAGGTTGGCCTTAAACGAATCTCATTCTGTCAACTTTTCTATATATTGCACTCAATTTTTTTTGTTGATTCAGTTTTTACTGGTTACGTTTCATTGGTTTTCTGCTTTCCGTATTGTTGCAATTGCATTTTCATATGAACAGACGTTTTCTTTTTGTTGAGGCCAAAATGCTTGGATAGTGAACTCACCGTGCATTCTTGAAATACGTCCGCGGTGGCAAAGCAACAAACCTAACAAGTCGACAAAAATGACATGCCCTGATAAGCTTTAAGAGAACGCTTTATTAAATTGGTTAAATTGACTAGGGACGTCAATAATCCAACAAAGATTTCCCGATTGAAAGGCTTTTCGCCGGAATAAGGACCAAGTTTGCAAGGGATAGCTTGAAGTAAGTTTTTTGGATTTGCCGCTTGAAAAATCGTGGTTGTCTTCTCAGGCTGGTTAATAAGAGGGAAGAAGGCAATTGAAAGTTTAATTGTCCACGTTCAGATCGTGTTCGATTGACGTAATGAATTTCTCAAACTAGCTCCATCTGAGTATTGGTGTAACTTAGTCTTGAACTATTAATCATGTTTGAGAACGATGGCTCATTGTTCAAGGGTTTCTGCATGCGCACGTTGAACGATGATTTTGTAGAGTGAGCAACTATTTTGTGAACGCTTCGCCACGTAAATATTCTTTTTAGAGCTTTTCCGCTAAAGTGCTCATTGGGTGCGTCCTTTTGCATACTTTCAATTTTCAACGTTCTGCTCTCTGTGGTTGCATCCGTTGTTGAACGATTTTTATGGAAGGTGAAACAGAGTTATTTCACCGGTCGGCTCGATTAAAGTAGCAATTTTATTGCTGAAAATTTGCTGTTTCCGGCAGCTCATAATTTGCATCATTTTGAAGGATATGATAGCATTGACTGTAGACTGATTATGACATTTCGTTAGTTTGGGCCCTTGCAGGTAAATGAGTGAGTGCACGCGACAGTTTTTTATCTTTAGCGCCTCAAGCAGCCAATTCGGCTTGTTCGTGGTCTGAAGCCATGCCAAAATGCGAGGGCGATCGTTTTTAATATTAGAACTGGAATCTTTGTTGGTAAAACTCAATCGCTTGATCATGCCATAGTTTTTTGAACAAATTTCCGGAAGTTATAAATTAGAACGAGTTTGAGAGAGGAGCGACAGGTTTTTTATTCACAAATGACGTAACGCGGCACCGCAATACGAGATCGTTGGAATAGAATGCAACGCACTGCTAAAAATGAAGTAGTACAATGATGACGTGTCATCTTGTAGCGCTTTCGTTCATACTGATTCGTAGCGTTTATGCCAGTGCCATGGTGAGAGGGGAGGGAAGAATATTGTAAAGGGGGGCACATTTTCTCTCAAAATCTCGCAGTTGGAGTTGATGAGTACAAGAGTTTGTTCGAATTTGTGCAGCGTACAAACAGATGGTATCCGCCAAACGCCAGTTTCCCTACCTTTCCCTCTCCCGGAAAGGGTCCTCTTTTTCGAAATTAGTTCAATAGCTGCAGGTAATCGTTAGAAAGTAATTCTTTTTATGGATCGTTCTATTGTTAACCTTGACGTATCGTAGAATTCCGAAAGTACAGTTGTTATCCTTTTCTGCATCGATCTTTCTTCGTTGATCATAACCGCGCGTAGAACGACTGTTGTCCCCTTTCTCAGCTCCTTGCTGACTTCGATTACTGAACATCCATCCCTCAATCTCTTTGCACGCCCCTTGCTGGCGAACGCTTCAATCGCCAGGTTTGAATAATTTCATCGAAATGTTATTCATTATGATTCAAGACATATGCGCAATCTATAGCTATTCCGCGTGGACAGTTTAGAGTGATGCTGACAGCAGTAGAATCTCGAACACCATAGGGCGCCTTCACTTCACTCGTGTTTTCTGTCGCATTTTCTGAAATAAAGTAGTCGAACTCCCCGGGCGTTTGTTTGGTGAGGAACGGTGAGGTTTCTAGGCTGCATGGCTACGCAGTCGGTGTTTATCAGTGAGGTCGTCGTCTGTGTTGTGCTTGGTTCTTTTTGTGCATCTGATGTTTTCTGCGCGGTTATTCTGCAGAATTTTTCTTTTGAAGGTGATTGGACCTGTGCAGCGTCCTTCTCGACTCGTACCCAATTTGGGTGTCGTCGGTGATTCCAGTGCGAAGTAATGCTTTTTTTCAGTTTCTTCTGCTTCTTTCATTCTTTCTTGAATTTTTATGAGGTGCTTTGAGCCAGTATGCTAGTACTTGCTTTTTGACAACTTACAAGAGGAGAGTTTGCTTATTTCGGATCAAGTCAGCTTTGTTTCCTTATTTCGGAATAAATCTTATTCACTGATGCACGAAGGTGTTTCAAAGACGGTGGTGGTTAACGAGAGAACCATATGTCGTCAGAGGAAATGATACCGCTTCCAGGCAAGCCATAGAATGTCAATCGGCTCCGAAATTTTGTTGGCGTCTTATGTTTTTTTAACTGGAGAGCGACGTTTTGAAAAGCAATGCAAAGCAAAAACGGTGTCAAAGTGAAATACCCAACTCATGACTGACGTAACAATTGTGATTCAAAATGTGTGGTTCACTTACGTTGGAACGTCAAACTAGAATGTCTGCAGTAGTGAAAGTGTATTTTCTTTGTACACGAAGGTTGATGAATGTTGAGGGAATCCGTTTGCCAGAGCTTGGCGAGTATTTGGAGAATTCTAGAGTCTGGGACTCTTGAAGAATCCTCTTATTTTTGGTTTGTTTTGAGACACTTTTCATGCGAGCCTTCAGTGAGTTTTTAGGGAAATCGTGTTTGCGATATTCGATTGCGATACTCATTTTGTGTTCTTAGCTTAGATGCGAAGAATTCTTTTTTCTCGAATCATGCGAGCACTTCATTTGGATGGTTAGTATGGGTTGGCTGAGTACGGCCGATGGAATTGTTTTTTCCACCTAGTTTTTGCTGAAGCGATGGGTTTTCGAATCAGATGTGCGGATTTGCTGCTTAGTGCTGTGCTGCCAGCAGAATCGGGGCGACCGTTTACAGTAGAGCGTAATGTTGGGACGAGGATGTACATCAGGCGGAACTTATCTGGCTACCTTTCCAGTTGGCCGTTACTCTCGTCGTGTAGTGTAGTTGAGCTTTTTCGCGTGACGTTGACTATATAAGCGGCAACGTAATGCAAGGCATTTTCCAAGTTCCACTTCCAATCATTAGAATTTCTCTGGATGGCAGGTGCTCGAATGTTATGCAGTTATATATTTTAACGCTTAATTAAGCACCTCGGCGTTAATTTTCGGTCATTTATGCAATCGGTCGGTCGGTCCCATATGCGCAAGTATCAAAAAAAGCCTGTACCCTTTGCTCACTTCCTGTTCCCTGGCCGCTATTTCTTGCTTGCGACGGGCATGCTGTTGCATGAGGCTACTAAGTTTTCTCACCCATCTTAGTTACAAAAAGCGAGCAGCTGTCATAGACTTTGTCGACCGATTTTCACGACTCGAACCTCGCGTCGATTGCTAACCCAAAGGAATGCTTTTTTTGGTTCGTTTTTTGCATATCGCACCTGCGTTGTTGTCTGTGTATGCAACCCAAGTTGGTCTTTTTTCCTGTTTTCCTGTTATGTGTATATAGAATAACAAAGCCATTAAATCTTGCTGGGATGTCAGGTGTTGTCCTACTATCCGACGTTTCGAGATGCGTTGCACGTGTTGTCCCAGTCGTCGTTATCGCTTCATTATGGCATTGGCCCCCAGCACATTCCTGAAGTCGATTTATGCTGCTGCAGCTTTTCTGAAAAATTTTTACCGTGTACTTGTTCCGCGTGATACGTCAAGTAGTTGATATGTTTAATTTGTCATAAGAGTGATGTTTATTTGCATCATTTGTGGAGATCGATCACTGACAACATCCATTTGTGGGACTTTCGCATCATCGCATGCACCGTTGAAGTGCACTTATGTGGACACAAGTAATCGCTAGCTGAAGCATGTTGCAGTGGATACGTAACCCGAATGACATTCCTCGCCAGGCATGCTATCATTTGTTGTCTTTCGTCTCTCATCTTTCGTTTACTGTTTGCTGTTCAGCGTTGTTCACATGCCTCATTTTACAACCAGTGCATGTCTGTTCGTTGTTCAGCAGCTTTTGGGTTGTTGCCTCAGAGCTGTTCTGCAGGATGTTTTTTATTTGGCTGTGTATTATTTCCCAGATGAGGCGATTCGGTACTTCCATCTTGCTATCCGCCCAACGCCTCTAGCGGCACTGCTTATACGCGGGGGACGTGCTATTCGGCAGCATCGGATTGTCCACATTGTTTTTTGTTGACTTCATTCCTCAAAGAAGAATTGTGGTGGAGCAGATAACTTCTGAACTGCATTCAGCAGCTAACTTCGAAAGAGTGCTGAGAGCGTAAACATGATTGGTTTAGATTTTTTTCGCAATTACGAGAAAAGGTGTGTCTGGGAGAGGCCCGCGTTGTTTATAGCTAGGAGGCAAACAAGGTGAATATCTGTTAGTCTAACAAGTGGCATTGTCTGAACTGGTGAAGCTGCGTGGGCTGTGCTGTCGACTGTGCCCATTCAAGGGAGTTTCCAGACGTTCGGAGAAACGAATGGGCTAGCTGTGCGGGTGGATACAAAGCATATTTTCGTCAACTGTTGGGCTTATGCGCCTTTCTGAGCAAGTAGAAAGTGATGGAGGTTGCTGAGAGAGAAATCACCTCCACTATTAACAAGGATGAGCCACGACCATTCACGATTCATTCCTGTTACTTGCCTCGCTTTTCCCTTTTCGATTTTTTCCTTATTTTCAGCTGTCTTATCACCTGCTTCCTCCCTTCCTTTCCCAACAATAATGACTTTGCTGCAACGGGTGAGAAGAGTTATACAAAATAATTGAGCGGATCTGCTCCTACCTTTCATCCGTTAAAGAATAATAGTCATAGGTCGCACTAGAGTTTTATACCAAGAGCGCATTCGGGCTGGGGAAATTGTAAAAAATCGAAGGCGGAAGAAAAATTTCGAACGTATCAAATTTCTGATAGTGGGAGGGGAGGGTAGGGAAGGGGATCAAGGTGACGTGCGAACTGCCGTATCCGCTGACCACATGCTTTTACCTTTTCTATTCTCTGTACCGTTGATTTACTTTCGTTCACTGTCCGACGACTTTTCAAAAAGTGTCATTGTCGAATGGCGTACGATTTGTTTTGAGCAAAAGGAATTCGTATGAGCATCTTCGGCACGATGTGCCTCATTGTGACGTAACACAACCGTTCAATCTGTTGCAGTTAATCTTGTTTGGTGCATCTCTTTCGCACACCTCTTGCATGAACTGTTGCACACCTTGTGAGGAACTATGCTACTTGTTTGCAGTGCCCGGGATGGGGATGATTTATGCGCTAATATGCTGCTCTTGTTTGCACTGAAGAATGACAGAAAAAATTCCAATTTAAATTGGGAAATGATTCGTTCGTGCAAAAAATCAGCCATCTATAAAGTTGTGGATTTTTCCAAAACATTAATCCTGTTTTGTAGGCCTCGGTCAGAGCATGAGAAGCCTTCGGCTTTTTATTTGTTTGCACTGAAATTCGTTCTTTGTCTGACTCCACAGATGCTTACAATATTGGATACTGAGATCCTCTGGCTACGGGAAAAAGAATATCGAGAGAGGATTAGAACGCTTTAAAGTTCATAAGCTTTGGTGGCTACTCCGCTTCAGATATTGGTGGAGGAATATTAAGAGGAAAAGAAGTCGCCCTGGTAGAAAAATTGTCGTTGGTACTACAAACCCTGACATCTTTCCTTCAGTATGTTGTGTTCATCGAAATATTTTGTGTTTTAGAAGAGAGCACCAAGAGGAATATGATAGAAATCATTTATAAGGTTTTGCTTTAATGCAGTTTAATGTCAGTAGTGAGCACATATTGGTGCCGGCTGGGGCTCACTCATTAGCCGAATCCTTTGGCTTGGGGGAGGGATGACACTTTGAGCCATGATGTTTCGTTTGTACATGCACACATGAAACAATGAATGCTAACTGCACACTAAACTTTATTTGCTCTTGACTCTCCTTCTTCCGACAGAGGTTCTTTCTTGCACTCTGTGGCAAATACTGAGCAATACGGAAGCAAACTGTTGTTTGCGTTGAGCTTCATCTTGCATACGTTGACAGAATTGCTAGGGTACAGAGCATGACAGGGTACGTGATCCGTGTCATGGACATGTACTGCTACTATTTGTGTTATTACTGCCATTATCTGTGGCAGTCGTGTCATGAGCAAAGACAAACACTATGGAGTCGCTTTCCTCAACAGGTTACAACTCGATGCTTGTGGCAAATGTACTCTCGAGTAGTGTAATTGAAGGAGTAGTTTTTCTACAAGTCGCCATCCACTACAGATTTCCCGTATGGTTCGTAGTGGTTGAATGTCACTTTCGCTAGCTATGAGGTTTCTTGCCAGGGCTACAATATGACCTCATATGTGCCTTTCCTCTTAGCCACTTGACACGATCAGTTCGATAAGTGTTTGGCATGTATTTCATTTTGCACATAATGACCATTTCAGATTGGAAGGAAAGGCGAGGATAGACAAGAAACAGGCGAGAAGAGCCAGCGGACTGCTCGACTTCTTTCCTAGCTATAGGAAAAAGGTGCGAAGGAATATCTTGTTTTTTCTGGGCGGAAAATTTAAAAAAAAATTAAAAATTATGAGGGTCGCTATGTGCTTACTGTTGCAAATATTGTTCCATTTGACAGACGCAGTGAGCCCTCATGATTTCTTTTTTTGGTTCCAGTTTTCGCATTCGTAGTTATTTAATTCTTATTTTTCATGCTCTAAAGTTATGTCTCATCCAATTTTGCATTCCTCATACAAATCCTCAACGGAAAGATTTTTCCCACTTCTCTTTTACTAGCTCTCCTACAGATTTGTGAAATTTATTTCTTTAGTTAGTTTGTCATGTGCAACAGGGAGGGTTTTTAGCTTGAACACTTCCTCAGGTCTGAAAGCAGCTCATAGACGTTGTCATTTCCGAATTTATTTATTTGCCACTGCCTAGGATTCCCTTGAGACAGACAAAGCTGCGCAAGCAGCAAGCAGGGAGAGGGAGAAATTGCTGGGACATACCACACATTTAGCTTTGAGGAGAGGAAAAATACACACATCTTATAAGACACAGGAAAATCTGGGACGTCGCTCTATCGCCGATTTTCTTTTTGTTGGGAATTTCATCTATCCTGATCAGCAACGGTATTCCTTATAATTTGTTTGTTTCTTAGCATTTCCTGATATGCCCCATAACCATCAATAATGTCATCGTGCTAAAACTTTCGGCATAATACTGCAGTTGCACCTCACATTTAAAAGCAATGCAATACTACTTATACCACTCCAAAGATCAAGCGATCTGTACTTATAGTATGCCCACGATCCTGGATTTGATAGGGTACTGCATCAGATATTTTCCCCAAAAAGTGAATATTCATGCTATACTTCCTGTACCTCGAGTTTTTTTGTTATGCGTGAGCAAACAACATAGGTGAACGTATTATGGAGTAGTTTTCCGCAAACGAGATTCCTACGTTTTCTTCAAATGGAACCTTCAAGAAAAGGTACTTAGGCGACACTGTCCTCAATCCGAAGACAGCGCTATGTAGAGTGACAGAGAGGATTCCAGTGAGCACTATCAGCCGTCATTTAATCGACACTAGATTTAGCGTCCACCTGTAAAGATGTCTCGCGTCGAGCTGTATTTCCATGAACTTTCATATGACCCTTGCCAGTGCAGCAACTTTTTAAGGCAACCTTCAGATCGTCTGCCATGCCATTTCCTATCTGTAATCCGTGCAGTTCGGTGTTCTCAGGAATTGCACATCAAACTCCCATGATTTTCAGTCTCATCTATTCGCCGCAAACATATCACCACCTAAGCTCGCATCACACCGTCATCTTTGTAATCTCATTGGATTGCAATCGTTTTCTTCTTGCATTCCGTATTTTTTTCCTTTTTTTTTCGGGTCCGAATAATTCCCAGATAACCCTATATATGCATTTTTGAAAGGCTCCTCTCCAACGTAATCGTAACAAATCCCTGATATACCTTCGAATCCCATCTGTTTATTTTTCATAAATTTGCGGTTTTTAAAGGTCTGATTTCCGATAAACTCAATTACAGAGAAGTTCCTCATTTGAAAGCCATCGTTTGGAATAGAAATTATTATCGGAACCAGAAAGCAGGACGAAAATAACCAAACAAATACACTTCTCCTCAACTGAAGTCATGTATTAGTGCGAGACATACGAAGTACTTAGAGATTATCGTTGCTTTGCTTAACAGCTTAATCAAAATGACCAGAAATATTTTAAAATTTCTAGCTGGTTTGGCGTATCTGAGTTCTCCTTTCATCGCATTAACTAGCACAACGGAGGACGAAGTACGGAGTTAGAAAAAAGGAAGTGAAACTACGTTTTAAGTACGAGAGGTGTTATGGCAAATTGTGCTGCACTTATATTGTTTCGGCTTTAGGTTCGGTACACTATTATATCGTACTTGTTAGAGATACGAGTACGATATGAAAGGCGTCATACATTTTGGTATGATAACATAACTGATTCCCCCCCCCCCCCCTCCCGCCTCCCCACCTGTGTTAGCAATTATTTTATAGTGCTGATTTTTGTAGCGTTTGTATTCTTATCTATAAAGGTTAATAGTAAAGGCGAATTGTTTTGTTATCTTTTTAGAGAGGTGACCTGCGTACGCCACCCGTTGATGCGAGCTTACATGGATTCGATGTAAGTTTTCTTGCAACTTTATCACTTATAAAAATGGGGAATTCCTTTTTGCTCGTTGAACTTTACAAAGAGCTTATAAGTCAGATAGCTTGGAAATAATTTAGATCATTTAAGAACAAATAGTTGGTTTCCGTTAATATCCGATCTCCGATGTTCTGTACAATTGCTCAGAGCGTTGCCTTCCGGAGATCGATAGGTATCTTAATTGACACATTCGCATGCAAGAGTTTCACGCACTTTCCTCTTGGCACAGGATGGGAATTTGTTTTATACATAATTGCATGATAGAAGAGCGAAGCGTCCACTTAGTGGATGTACCACTGCCATAAGTTTTCACTTCGGGAGGAATTTATAGTTGAAACCAACTAAAAGAGTTGGGTTAAGGGCTTGTGTTGACTCTATAGGAGCGCCTATTAATCGGCTTAACGCTTGATACCATTAAACAGCGAATCGTCTTGAAAAGCTAACACCCGGACATATTAATTGGCAATTTTCGAGGAAAAGATTCCACATTTGCATACAAATAGAAATGCTGACTCACATAGAGTTATGATTGTGATTTCAGCGTCGCTCGACTGTTGCCGGAGAGGAGCCACCGATTGCAGGTGAGAACGTTCTAGTTTCGTTTCCTCCTGTGTAAAGTGCTTCTTGCTCAGGCTGAAGTAAACAGATATACTTCTGGTATGAGAGTGTACATGTGTTGATATCTTTAAATCTATCATTCCCCTCGGCTTTTCTTGGTTCATCCAATAAGTCCTCTTGTTTCCTTTTTTTTTCAATCGTTTTTATCTCTTCGTTCCATGCCTTTAATGCATTCAAGAAGACTGCTTCGCATGAACCTTCAAATCCGTCAGTGAATGTCTGAATTGGGCGTAGGTGGTTACTGGAAAATGGAACCAACGCATATTGCCAGTTTGCCGGTTCCCTTTTGTAGTTTAGCTTTAAAATGGAGCAGCTTCATGAATTTTTTAAAGCACGAGATGAATTAGTAAGCAGGATTGCGCATAGTAAACCTGTAATGTATAACTGCGCCGTCAAGAAGAGCTCCTGTCGTTAGTCCAATCACGCTTGCTGCAACGTCAATAAACGAGTTCTGCATTTTTTGTTGTGTGCATAAAAGCATATCCTTGCTTCTAATTTTCACTTTTTTCTTCAAAATTGGTATACTTTCGAAATGAATAAAGCCTTCAGAGGGATGTCGGGAAATCAACAAGCAATCGAAAAGGCTTGTGGGGAACATATTTGCTTAACTGTTGATTAAATGTAGTTCTCATCTTGAGTGGAAGTATTTCTCGAACAGTCAGTAGTGAATCGCAGTTAATAGAGGCCCACCCCTCTGCGTATAGGCCTTTTTGAGAGTTTTTGATCGAGATCGTTTTACACCTCATGATTAAAGATTTTCACAATCTCCCAGCAACGTGCAGGATCAAATCGACTCTTTATGTTAGAGTTGCAAATGGAACAAAAGAATATAATTGTGAAAAGCATATAGCTCCTTGAATATAATCTCAAACATAAATAGCGTCCACCTTGTATTTGAAGCCCTGAAGGTGGTTCCATTCGAAGTTAGCTGGCTTCAGTATGCGTCGAAAAATCGTTTATGATTAAAAATGGAGCACGGTCGGTGCGCATTTTTGCATATTCCCACGCATACGTACACGTGTACACTTGTTATTGCATGTGTATGCAGGGGTGGTTCTATTTTGGTTTGTAGTTGCGCAGAATGTGTTGGCCTTCAGGTCTTCCCGATTCGTTGGTTAAGGCGCTCCAGGATCGACCGAACACAATCGGTGTATCAGATGGGCGATACATGGCGGCCCGCATTTCCGGATCGTTCTGTCAGTTTGTCCCTCAGATGTGAGCATTTCTTTGATTTTTGTTACTTTTCAAACGTTGCATATTGCAGAGGACCTCTTTGCCCATATATTTCCAAATGTGCCTCGCAGTTGCCAGAATCGAAACATGCAAGTGATTCAAAGCACTCTAATTGCTTTCCCGAATCCTACGTCTTGTTGAAGCTGTCGGATTCGAGTGCGATAGGAACAGGAACTTCTGCTGGTGGATACACCAGCAATAAAGGCGAGATCCAAAACTCTGCTTCCAGTCTCACTACTTTCAGCGACTGTGGAAGAACTTTTAGTTTGAATAACTGCGGGAACATCCTTGTTTTCGAAACACTGGTGCAGAGAGCTCGAATCACAATTTTTGCATACAGTGGACTACACCTTTTTCACAGTTGACGTGCATTCTGTCTCACCGCTTAGGGAACTGCTTTTTTATCGACTCTCCTATCTGCCACTTTTCTTTTGCCTAAGATCCAATCTATCAGATGACAGAATTTAGAGGTATGTGCTCAAACTTCTTTGAATCTCCGTACCTAAAAACTCGATCAACCTGCTGAGACTTATTCCAGTCGTTTCTTGATCGCTCAAAGTTCGCTTTTTATTGGAGCTTGAAGCATTGGAACTTGTGGATTGGCCATCCACTTAGCTTTAAATATTTCCTTCACAACTTTTTACCGTCGAGCACAAGCCCATCTTGCTAATAAACTGGGACTATTAATAAAAGCTTCAAAATTTCTGTTATGCTTTTAGGTCGTTTGTTTTTGCATTGCAAATGCGTCCAAAGGTAAGTTTATCTGCGTATATAAACAGATGTGTAATCGTTTCTTAGAGAGTTGCTCCAGTTAGCTTAGTCGTTAGTGAGATGAGAACACAAAACAAGCAGGCAACAGCTATAAAACACGCGAGAATGGCACTGCCGAGCATTAGTATCAGTTTCGGTACATCAACTGTCCACTGGCGAAATGTGTGGATCTAGAGGCGCCATGCATGCGGTCTTTATTTTGACAGTATAGAATGCGTAAACAGTATGCATATTGCCACATCAGTTCACATGCGTTTTTGCATAATATCCGAAGAAAAGGTTATCTTCTTTCTCGCATATTTACATCATTCTCAATGTCTGATGTCTTCTTTGCATGAAGGGACAGTATTTAAAATTTTATTTGTCCTTTTATTTCGTTCACAGTTATGTCATAGTTCCTTTCTCGCACGCAAATATCACTTTATCTCATTTCATATTTTCCTATTGCACATTTGTTGTTGATTTCTGCTTTTAAATACACCAGGTGATGTATGGTTGATTCTGATATAAACCATAGTTTCTTTTTTATCTAACACTATTTTCAGAAACAAACCAAAATGGGCTGACCTGGAATTGTGGAAGGATGATCCACCCTCTTGGTCCTCATGTAATGCTCATTCGAAGCTCAACAAACAAGAGAGAAAGAAGCAGGATCTCATATATGGTACTTTTTGTCCGGTTTTCACATTGTATTGTAATTGTTCATTCATTTAAATCAAAGAATTACTTTTGCTGCTGGTCACATTGCTTCTCTTCAGTGGAAGACTACTCTCGAAGGGCCTTTAAGGTGGGCACGCTTTCAAGCGCATGCTTCACATTCTTTTGAGGAACACATTTACGCACAAACTAGGCATGTTTTTGATTCGTCTATTGTGCGGTGAAATAATACTGAATGGTGTTTATTTGTTCGGTTGGGAATGTAGCAAATCTAAGAATGCCTTTCATTAACGGGTGTAGGGGCCTCCTCTTGTCGTTTATTATCTCAGTGCTGGATCTAATCTTTGCGTACGAAATTGTGAAAAATAGGGAGCCGATGTTTCTTTGTAAATCGGTATTGAATATTTGATTCATGCTTGAGTCGTTCACGTTAATAACAGAGAAAATGTAGGCATTGCATATACTTGCTAGAAAATGAAATGTATGAAGGTAGTAAATATTCACCTGAAACGTTTCTTGCGCATAGTTCAGAAAACTAGCAAAAACTAGTGGCGTGATAAAGAATGCGAAAGTCTTTGGCGATCTGTTTTAGGTTCTTCTACACTTTTGCACTCTTCTTGATCTTACTGCATTTGAGTGCTTCATCTTCTGCTCCAACTTTATATCCTGTCTGTTTGTAGCGCTCAATAATATAAGGTGTCCATATATTGCTGCAGCTCATTGGTTCATATTTCAGAAGTTTACCTCACCGAAAAGCACTACTGCCAAATGCTGGTCATTCTTCAGCAGGTTTGACCATTCCATGTCAAGTTTTTTCATGCCTTGTGTACAGGCGCAAATCAGCTTTATGATCTCAATGGGCATATGAAAAGTCGTTTTATGTTCTGCGCTTTTAAACTTTTCTATAGAAAAGGTTTTCGGTGCGAATGAAATTAAAAAATTGAGACAATTGCAACCAAGGAAGCGGATACTACTTACCTAACTGTGCGAATTGCTCAAATATTGCAATTGCTGTTGTTGGCAGGTCTATCAAGAGGGACTTCGTGTGAAGAAGATTTTATCAGAGGCGAAGCGGGCTGAGCTCATTCCACAGGTGCTGGATGCGTTATTGGATTTCCATCTAAATCTGCTGCGAAAACTGCAGAACAAATGTAAAGAAGCGCCGGTAGTTGATTCGATTTCACAGATCATTTATTCAGAGGTATGTCTTTTGATGGGTGGAGGAATGGTTTTTTTTGGTAAGGTCATGGCATCTGAACAATGGCTTTGTTGTTGTGAAGCACTTACTGAACGTTTGTTCATCGTGCGTTCATTAAAACTTTTCAACTGGTAACAGTGTTAGGAAAGCGCTGTGACTCTATCTTACAAATTCTGTCTTACAAAAATGCAGATTGTGACCGGGCACCCGGTCAGCTATGTGACCTCGAGTGCACTATTTCATTGTATTTGCCGCTCTTGGTTGAGGCAAACTTTCAGTTCGAGAAGACAGCACTCAGCCAGGCTGCCGTCAATGCATATACGGAAATGTGTTCAAAGAAGGATCAATGCGGACATCTGTACGATGAATGGCGCGCAAAGAACAGCGACATGCGCAAGTTTTTTGATGTAAGCTTTTAGTTGCTAATTAGGAACTATGAGCGGATAGATCTGCAGATGCGAATGACAGCTCATTTCACCGGAATTGAACCTCTTGGACGTTTTCGAGTTGGCATCGTCGTTGTACAGTTTTTCAGGTGCACCGCAAATGCTGTGGCTGCGATTTTTCTATCAAACCATTTAGCTTTTCGTTCACATTATTTCACCATAAGGAATTTGCGCCAGAATTGGCTGGAAACGAAACTTCGGATCGAGATCGCTGATGTTGTGGCGCATCGAAATCGCGATTCTTTCTCATTGGTTCATCCGTACAGCTTGTTACGAAAACGTTATGTCATTTTGTTCAGATCATCCATTTTTCCAAATGCAGATGGAAAGTAGTCAACAGCTGACGAGTTCATAGTTGTTGACGTTGTTGATGCTTTAATTTAACACTTGTCGTTAAGTGGAATCACAATATGCTTACCTCAAGTCGGTGGAAATTTTGCCGTGACGCAAACTAAATTAGTTTCCGATGTTGAACATGTTTACTGTGAAGCGAATTGGATGCCACGTTGTGCCACTTCAAACAATGCTCAGTGTGCATTGTTTTGCTCCATCACATCACGTTTAAGGATGAGCGCAGTTAAGGATATTAAATCCGTCGCAACTGGGTAGTGGGGAAATCGCAAATTGATTTACTCCGAAATTATGCGGCAGTTTCATATAGCTTGGAATGGTAACATCGGTGCTTGCCGCTCAGCTTGTTTCTTTTTTCCTCCTGTTGCTATCTGGTGATTTGCAGTGTCGTCTATCTTTGTTTTACGGCAGCCTGAAACGCATGGTATTTTAGGAATACGAGAATGAACCAATGTACAAAGGACGCACATTCAAAATGTGTCTTCTTTTAATCGCTCAACGACTTACTAAATATCCCATACTTTTTGAGCAGGTTCGTTTCTTGTTGTTTTTATTGTGAGGCTAACTGCCAGTGTGAACCGTATCTGGATAGGAACTGCGGCCAAAATTCACGTGTGCTATCATGAGTTCATTGGTACTTGTATGTTCGATGGAAAAATTGTGTTGGTGTTAACAAATATCCCTCAATAGGTTATCCTCTCAGAAAGTTTTGGACGATGCTTGCTGAAGGAATAGTAATAATTGAACGTTTATTGTCTCTCGAGAACAGCGGTATCGCGCGTATGTAATATTATTTATTGCTATGGCTGATGCTTCTTTATTCCTCTCTTGCCCGCCTACCTTGTGGAGGCTAAACCATTCCATTGCCTCTACTGCATCAAGTCGACTCCTATGGTCACTGGAGTAATTGTCCATCCCTCTTCGCATCGTTCTCGCATTGTCGATGTCATTTCAACGTCTAATTAAAAGCATGATAAAGAGAATTCCCAAAAATTGTTGGTAAAATGTCCTATGGAACGAGCTGTGATGTTTCATGCACTGCGGCACATTCGAAACAAGTCGATCCCTAGCGTACACGAAAAACGTGTTACGCTTGAACTATTGAAATTTTCACTTAGTCTTCGTGTAGGAAATTGTGTGGGAGGAAGATGTCTGCCTTTTCTATCAGCAGGGATTGCATGGACGGAAGACGTCTCCTATCTACCACTCGCCTCCTCCATATGCTACTCACCTCCTTCCCCTCTCTCCACATAAGTCATTTGCTGAAAAATGGTGATTTGTTCCAGCTTTTGAAAGTCGAAAGCGCAGCGTTCAAGGAGAAAACGGCGCGTGCGCATGCAGCAGTCAAAGCGTTCGCTGTGCGAGTCGATGGTGAGCTTGCCAAAATGGAGATCAACCGTCGTTGGGATCGGATTCGCTCGCGTATGGATCGCTCTTCAGTTGGCCGCATCAATCAAAATGATCTCTTCACAGTATGTGTTCTTGAAACAATTCATTCTGCATACAAGTCGCCTAGGAAACGTTATATCAAGCTTAGTTACTCTGCATACGTACGTAGTAGCTCATATAAAATATCTGCAAGCAATACATTGTAGCCTTCATGGAGGGCACAGTGGCAAAATGATTCATTGGATTTGCACCACACAGGTCTTGACGCAGAGGCCCACCATGTCCCAAAACTTCTTCTGTCCCGTAGGGGATTTCGCAGACACAACCCCCATGGGATCGCGCGGATATCGGTGAAGTTTCTCATGCACGTAAGGAATGCTGAAATTGCAGCTCTTCCTTTCTATGATTTTTTCCTTTGTAGGCTGGTACGTTTGACTTGTACACTTACGAACCAGAAAAGTGGTCCATAGAGTAGCCGGAAAATAAAGGAAAGCAGTTTGTATAAACGAGAAATGCTGACAAGAAATGTGACACGAGGTTTATTGGAGAAGCCATTGGAGAAGTTTATTGCAGTAGGGGGTATCGGGATATGATGAACGTGATAAACAACACGATGGAATTCGATACACGCTGAAGCCGGATGAACTGAATATGAATATTCTGTAGAAGCACAGCAAACAAAACAGCGTAGTTTGATGGAAGTGCAGATGAAATGCCAGATTTGAGATGCCATCAGCTCGTGCCACAACTATGCTGTCTTTTTAACGCATGTGCACTGAAGACTGGAGAGTTGCAAAAGGTAATGACGCGAAAAATGTGCCAAATTATAGGGCTTTATTGCGAGTGCCCTGCGTGTCGAAATTCGCTGAACTTTTCTGCGCACTACTTTACTCTCTTCTTCTTGCAATAACTGCTAACTTGCTGCAGTTTCATGTGGATACAAGACAGCGGAAATGTATGAGCCATTTTAACGCGCTTAACGAAAATAAGCAAATCTTTAACCTCGAGACACTCGCAGAGCTCCCCTATCCGCGCTGAAGATCTGCCACCTCCTCAGAGGATTCCGCGCTGAAGATATGCCACCTCCTCAGGGGATATGATCCATCACATCACCTGAAATGGAAGGCCGCTCGTGGGGTCCACTCACGTGCACTAGAGTGTGCATATACGTAAATGCATGCGTGTATATACACATACATCCTTACATACGTACCCATACTATCTTCTCAGTGACTCTGTTTGTCATATGGGCTGTTTTTTCGCTTAAAGGAATGTTTCCTAGCCGTTTGCCGATTTATTCAATACCATATTTGCTGCGCCTAGAATAATAAGATTTGTTTGTAGGTCATTAAATGTTTGTTGTGGCGACTCTACGCTGAGGGCCACTTTTCTTGGTGATGTGGGACGTGGTGATCGCGGCAGGGATGTGCGAGATGTTGTTAGATCGCAGAACCAGCGCTAATACGTTGCAGTTGGTGTGCAATGTAAGAGGGAAATTGCCATCAGTCTCCCATGGCTGTTTCCTCGACGATCCTGTGAAGTGTAGAAAGACTGATGAAACTGACGGCCATTCTATGATTTTGCAGTGGCTGTTTTGATACGATAACGCAACCGGATGTGCTTGTTTAACACTGAAAACAAAGCAGCTTTTGATTTAAGCACATGAGAGGTAACGTGTGAATACGTGATATGATGTGAATGAATGTTCGGTGTTAGAACTGGAAGGGCGTCACTCAATTTATAGGTCACTGTTCTTTTTAGCTAACTTCACTCTCGCATTATATGTGCCCCATATGAATCTATCGACCTTATTGACATGATATTCTTATCGAATCGGCATTTCTAACGAGTAATTACTGGAATTACGTGAAATTTGCGCGCCTAAAATTCTCTAACATCTCTAACACTCGCGTTTGGAATGCCTGAGACCGGTAATTCCATTTAAATTGGTTCTGTTTTGTTGCTGTTTATCAGTACTAGAAATATTGGTTACCTTCGACGTTCAGTTATTGTCTCGAATATCGGTTCATTATTTATTTTTAGTTCGATGACCTTACTCTTGCGGGGAGCACGGATCAGCGGCGTCTCTTATGCATAGGCGGTGCTCAGTGTCACAGTACGCAGCAGAAGCCCGAAGAGGGTGTCGGTAAGTGAGCGTTGGTGTTCTTATGTTCGCTTTACTTCTGCGTCAAGTGTTTTAAATGTGTTCAGTGAAGTTTTGAAGAAATAATAAAGTGGGAGGCCTGGAGATATTAGTGAATAAAGCGTAAATTGTGACATAAAGCCGAGGTGGTGGATATGTGTAATGATACGTGCATTTTGAAATTAAATTTCGTGAGCACTTTTGGCATCGTAAATCCAAGGTGATGAATTTGTGATTCGGGGTTGTCAATTCCTTCTGCGATAGAAGGTAGTCTTCTCTTTAATCTTGCAGTGCTGTTGAGATAAAGTGTGGATGAGTGCATAACTGCCAATTTTGATACATTCATTTGGTTGCGAAGGGAGGGGAAAGGGGGGAAGGAGGAGGGATGGGAGTAGGGGCGGGAGTCGGAAGTACGGAGTTGATGGATAGACGGTTTGCTAAGTGGAAAATGTGCCACAAAAGACTCGTGAAGCACTGTGATAGTGGGATCATTTCTAGAGGTGGTATTAATATTGTTCGATGACATTTTGGTGCTGCTAACAACTCCCAGTGGCAAGAACGACAAGTACGCGTTTTACGATCGCGGACCAACTGGGGTATGCTCATTACTGGACCTCACGTTTCTGCGATGTATCTTTTGATTGATGGTGCAGACTCAATTGCCTCTTTGTTTTTGATCATCTATTTTCTGTAAGCTTTATTGTTATTGCAATCGATTCACTATTTGAAGTTTTGCGTGTCCTTCCGGTTCTATATTTCGATAGGTCATTATGTCGCCAAGCGTTACTGTTCGGGTTACATTGACCAATTTAAATGGCTTTCCGATCGTTTTATTGATACAACATCGGGTTATTTTTAGTGCTCGGTGATCGCATTGAACACGCTGATGGTGCGAGACATGCCGCGTAATACGTCAGTCTTCTTGGTAGTCGACTTGAAGCCCTGTTTTGATCTTTTCGTGGTCACTTTCACCACCAAGTCTGATCTGCAGGAGTGGAAGCGTGCCATCGAAGCAGCGAAGGAGTGCGCACCCCTTCGAGGTGCTGTTGAATTACATTTGAATGAATTGATCGTTTCAGTGTTTATCAGAGGAGTTGTAGCCGATGAACACTTATGCATTTATATTTCTTTGCAGCAACTAGCATGAGGGTTTTTGCGGGGCAACTTAACAATCTGCGCACATGTTTTTTATCAGTGGAATCTCTCGTGTACATGCAAACGATAGGCTTGTGGTGGTCGCTATATTCAATCAATCGCTATGTTTAACCTAAGTGGCTATTTTATTAATGTTCATGGAGCATGCCCGTTCTTTTAAGACCCTTGGTACTAACGTGTGCACTGCATTTTAGTTGAATGACAGTCGTCACGAGTCGCCCGAAATTTTCAACGAAGCTTCGCATCATCTTGTATCTCATCCGTTCGCACTTTTACTATAAATCTCGCCTGTCGCATTCATCTTACCCTGTCATGGGTGAATAGCACTTTCAGCATGTGGGAAATCGGTTTCATAACACAACGATTGCCAGACCTTGGCCTTGATATGGCGTCATCAGAAAATGTGAAGAAACGCGGCAAAATGTGAAGATAGGCATAAAATGACTTATAGCTTAGGAGGCTTTCATCTCACAACAAGAAATGCATCTCCAAATTTCTTCGGTATCATGAATGCATTTTTGCGAGTTCTATCGATCATTGCTGACAGTGCAGTATTTGCGTTGTAGGATTGTTCTACTTACCGGCATGCTCGCTAATCAGGTACTCAGAGTTGCAGAATCGTTGCACAGACCGAGGGGAAGCTTTGTGAACAAAGGGATTCTGAGCCACTGGATGCTTACATGGGTGGCATCTTGCGTTGGTGTTTGAATGAAATGGGAAACAAATGCAGTGGGAATGTATGCAAAACTGTGCGTAGGGAGAAGGAATGTACGATGAGATGGATTTGGGCGAATGGGGTTTGTTCGAGGCTGGCACTTTCGGTGAATTTTTATGCCAAAAAATTTCACCGGTGTTCGCCATTTCGTTTCATAATTTGAACCAATAATTGAATATTGCAGTAACGCAAACGTAGAATCTCTCAAATGTTCAATGCTGTAATGCACTGTGTACAAACATCAAAATCGTTCGTTCATATATAAGCAGACAGTGAATTACAACAGCTCACATTTTAAATGCCGATCCCAAAGGCGCACTATGATTTCGAGACGGTACCGCAGTTTACACACACTCGAAGTACGAACAACTTTCCATTTTGGATGTGCTCACAGTCATTTGGGAGCAAATCGTGAAATCGGACCCAATGTCTTTGCCATGCCATCAGCGGAGTAACGTCATCCTTATAAAGGTTTCTTGAAGCGCCTTAGCTGCGAATGCCATTCAGTTCTAAGCAGGCAAAAAGCCTTCGCCATGAAGCCAACGCGTTAACAGAGGTGAAAACTGGTGTGCAAAGCAGACCTTTGATTAACGGAATATTTAAATGGGCCGTCTTGTTTCGCTGCTTTCGCACACATTCCGAGGTGTGATGGTCACGTATACCGACCGGCAGATTTGCAAACTGCAATGCTTGTTGAACGATGGTTTTATTGCAGTGCGGAGAGCACAGGCGACGCGTAGTGGTTCAGCGAGTGCGGAACCTGCTGAAGATCCTGAAGAAGCACGGTTCAATGCAGAGATGGAGGGCTGGGAGATGCGTCTGAAAGAGCTCTTCGGTAAGCATGTCTCGTGCAGTTTTCAAGATGACGGGGGGGGGGG
>JAARMF010000022.1:103880-193491 GCA_022844705.1 Toxascaris leonina | reverse complement strand
CCCCCCCCCCCTCCCGTCCCCAAATTTCTTTCTTGTCACTGTTCTATACCATATATTCCTTCATGGCTGTTTTCTGAAAAGTTTTAGTGTATGGAAACGACCATATGACAGTTTTTGTGTAAGAAAGACGGCGTTCTGCATTGTCTGTTTGTATGCAGCTTTTAAGTGATACATAGAGATGAGCTTTATTATTGGCAGATTAGGATCAAGTACCAAAGATTATGTGCCAAGGATCAAGGAAAGGAGAGAAATTACATGGAACCTCCTCTTTCCATCGGAAAAGAGATTTTTCGAAGCGAACGTAGTTACACGAAAGTAATCGAAGATGGTGGGCTGAAAAAATTCTCGTAGAAATGCGCTGTTGAATATTGCATCACTTATGCATTGCGGTGGAGTGACGTGGAACGAGGACCTTTTGAAGGAACGCTGCGTTAAGTGAATACAACTTTTCAGCGCCTTATTCTCAATTCTTGGCTGCTCGTTGGATGTTTAGATGCCCGTAATTGCTTTTAACGATTGAGACCGAATAACCCAATGATATTTGCATTTTTGTGAGGTAAAGCCAATAGCGCTCAACTCCTTCAAAATCAGAAACATGGTTTAAAAACGATAGGAAATGCGTAATATTTGTACACGCATCTATAAACACAAACTTCAAGGGCAGATGATGCCCGATAGTGACCACTGTATATGCAACATGTCTGCTGAGTTCTCTCATTCGATGTGCTGCAAGATAGCTCGTATACATCGTAAATAATCCTACCATATCTGCAGTGCAATAAAAATGTTCCCCAGTGGAAGTGTGCGTAAATCGTGATACGAACATCCGATCCGTACTCATTGCTGTCATCTCCGCTGCGATCGATATTCCTTTCGTCGAACTTACTGAGTCGCCTCTTTAGTGCGCAACTTCTTTCGTTATTCAAACGCTCTTATTTCGAAATCTCAAATATTTGCATCAGTGAACGATCGAGATAACGGTGTTTCGTGTCACAACTATCCGATATCATCCAAATCAAATTTCTTGAATTCCGGTAAACCCGATCAATGGCTGTCCCAGATTTGCCGCAATACTTTAAGCATATTATCCAACTTTAGCGGTAGAATATTGTGCAATAGTGAAATGTTCTGAGCGTTAGCTATACGATCTGAATTGATTGGTCTCCATTCATGAAGTAGTACCCTTGCGAGGGTTGAAAAGAAGCGCCATAGAGATCTTAATTTAAAGGTGGAGGTCGTGCACATCAAGCTGTGACTGAAACTCGAGAAGTTAAGATGCTCGACCGTTCCGTATATTGAAGATCGCATTCGAGAATTCATACTTGAAAATACTGGAAAATTATGCAAAAGTTCGTCGATTTAGCTATAAATTCTCTGTAGCATTCAAAAGAAAAACCATTTTCCCCACAGTTGCACTGTGCCTTAGGAGTTCTCTTCGAAAGAACTACTGACCATTTAGATTGCTCACAGAAATTAGGCATTTGTTCGCAAGCGCTTGCTTTCATGAACTCAGGAACTGCTCTTGCACACTTCAAGAAATCGAGTTGCTGAATGGAGGAGTAAAATTGGATCAGTCAGTGTCAAACAGAGCATCTTGCCGCACCGCTTTTCCGCAAAATGATGGTGAAAACTTCGCCCGAGAAGCGCCTTTAACGGTTCCTACCCTCACGACTGGAAGGGTTAGAGATTGCATCCTCGTCGCTTTTAAGTGATTTAGACTTTTTTTCAGTGAACTTTCATATCGCGCATACGTTTTACAAACTTCACTGAAAACTCATCGATGCTGAGATTTGGAAATTTTGGACGAAAAGAACGTCGAATCCTTTTGGGGTTACTCGAACATTTACTCGGTCACTGCTCCTAATGAGGTAAATATTGTTGTGATCAATAAAAACCTCTCTATAAACAAATGATATAACCTTGCTAATATGTTTACGTTTTGAGGGGTGATGTGAAAGAAAATTGGCACAAAAATTCGTCAGTGACGCATCGGTTTCCTCGACTGGATATCACATTAGAACTCGTCGAAGGAGGTCGCGCCCTTATTTGTCAGAGCCCTTGGGCAAGTCGTGTCCTTCATCGTACGTCATCATTCTTTGTCGCACATTCTACTGAATGAAGTACTCTAACATCGGCACACGCAACTTCTTGCATGTTTACCGAATTGGCATTTTTATCATCTCCATAGTAATCTGATAATTGTCATCGCTCCAAAAAGCCGCAGATCATATCAAACGAATAAAAATGTTTCTTAAGACTACGATTTTTACAACTGCTCATTGGCGACAACCATTTCGGAGTGTGAGCAATTTTTCAAATGCGATTTTAGAAAATTAATGATTGATGTTGCAGTAAATCATTTGAAGACGCACTCAATATTACTCTGATGTTTGCGCTACGAAAGAGAAATCTCAAATAAACAGTTGAGTACCCTTTGTAAAAATAGTGAAAATAAGTGCACATACCGCATTTGCATTTTTATTTACAAATCTTTTTTCTGTTCTAAATGATGACTGTTAAAAAAGGAATATGAGGTCGTGTCTAATGAAAGATTGCCGATTCCAAATGGATTAGACTTTTAGGTGGGTTGGTGTGTAGGACCCTTTGTGATTGCCCAGAAACACCAATTTGTTTCATACAGTGTAGGCGGATTTTTGGGGGTCTTAACTGTTGCTTTTAAGTTAAACACCGGGAACATGCTGAGTAACTTAGAGATCAACAGCATTTAGATCTCTGAACCATGATGAAGTTGTGTCTTCAGATCTTACTTTCAGTTTTCTTTCGAATTTATGAGCATCAAGAATGAGCAAACAGATTAACTGACAAACACAGGTGCTAGAGGGCAGGTGGGAATCATAATACGTTTTCTATTGCAGCAGGAAAAGGAAAGAATGAAAATGTTAACGAATAGATGTATGAGCTGAATTGCAGCATGTAAACATTGAAATGAAAAGCTGTAGTAAACACTGAAGACATCACTCGAACGTAAAGCAGCAAATAATGTTCTTCATAAAAACGCTAAATAAAAGTGTCAACTAGTTTGTCACACTGTGCTGTCGCTGAATGTGACAAGCAAAGATGTGAAAACAGTGAAACATGATTGCAACGCATGGCTGCTGAGTGGAGTGCTCGATGGGGAAGGTTATTCAATCGTAGATGAAATGATATGTGACTGCTGAAATGTGATTCTGAATGGTGTCGCGCTGAAAGCTATCAATCAGTTGCTCACTTTGGTTGCGACAAAAGTGGCTCTCTGCCGATAGCCATTACAAGGTTGCCGTCATGATTCCAAACATGGCATCTATTCGCCATAAAAACACTCTGGCAGTGGGTCACTTATGTCGCAGGACGCTTTTACGATTGTAGAAATTTCTAAAATGTTGTACAAAGATCCATTTGCATCATAGTAGTGCTAACGAGGTATGCATTCACGACGGGAGCATTTATTGGTAAAACGGTGGCTTCGGACTCATATCCAGATATTTGCAGCACAATCGAATTGCCTCACAATATATAGGCAGCTGAAGCGATAGCAACACAACAAGCAGATCATTACACCTCTCATGATGTAGGTACGGTGAAGGAAACTACCAAAAGATTTTTTAAATAGAAGACGACAACGTTTACGCCACTGATGAGCGTTTACTTAAGGGATCGCAGCTGCACTCACTGTCATTTTTTGATGAAGAAATGATGTAACCAAATTTCAACAGCACGACTGTTGGATTTGAAAGCACAGGGATAGAACCGTTGTCTATACGGCCAGGTTATATTTCGTTAGATTCCAGCTGCCAATCTGTGGAAAAAAGATTGCAAATTTTTTTCCCAACACACAACAGACGTCAAACCCAAACAATTGCTGCTTTCCTACTTTGTAGAAAGTAATTCCTATGCGTGACAAATGAAACTGCACTAAAGCCTTGTGCTTCATTTTCGTACTCCATTAGGCCATTCCTGTTTCGAATGTTAGTGGGCTTCTCAGAATTCTTTTGACAAAGAACCAGCGTTCCTCCAATCATAAATTTTGCTCCGAATTTGAAATGGAATTTTGGGTAAATAAGCAATTAAAGAGTTGTTTTCTCGCGAAGCTCTTTTGAAACCTGTAAAGCTATTCAAATGTGCCCATTTAAAATTGGCCGTCTTCTCGTAGTTGCCGATTTTTAATGGACGAAGGTCACAGTTGTCCATTCCTGCTTCTGCCATTACGAAAATTGCATAGGAAGTTTGTGACCATGCAGTTTCAAAGAATCGCGAAAAGTTTTGCTGTACAGACAGGATTTGACTGTCTCAATTGATGCTCTGTGTGCACATTTTTCCGTTTGTAGATGAGTCAGAAGGCATCAAAGAAATGTCGGAAAAGATATCAAAGAGACATAATTCACTTAGGGATAAAAGCATGGTCCATATCAGCTCACACCGAGCGGATTTCCGCTTGCGCTAGCACTCGCTCGTCTCCGAGTTGTCCAGGAGGGTGCGAACATTTCAAACGGCTCCGCATTTCACAGTCGATTGGCAAGAGTATCGCGTTGTTTGCTTAATTAGGTAGTGCATGGCGAGCGATGCGTGTCGAGAGGCGGCCGCCCCTTTGAGAGTGTGTTCGGCCCGATTATGCATGCCCTACCCGGCGTGTAAGACACCGCCTTGTCACATAAACGAAGCCGGCACTTAACCTTCGCACGGATTAACCCTTTCCTCGTGCCACACCGCCTATAGTCCTGGCTCGCTTCCTCTTGGGAATACCTATGCACACACATCCCCGTTTCATACATAATGCTGCACATCGAGCCTGCCGCTTGCATGCTGTTGTCCATGCACTACGGTAATGCAAGCTTCCTCTTTAGAGTATGATTTGTCGAAACATGCTGAAAAGCTCACTTAGAAATAGGCAAAACAGTGCAATGCGTACTTTCATACTGGTGACTACGGTGGTATCAGACTACGACTCAAAAACACAACGCAGTTTTCAACATGACTGAAGTTTCGAAGAGAACAACATAGTTTTTTTTTTCATTTTTGAATGTATCTGATATGACAATATGGCGAAGGCACAGTTTACCGTGAAACCGAACCCTTGAGTGCGCTACAAGGCGACTTGTGCAGTATCAGAAGCTCGAGTCTTGGATTGAGATATAGGAATGGAAAACTTTTGCGATCCTCAGTTAGCTTTGAAATCTAAAGACATCTATCTCGAGCAATGCCGGTTAAGCTGTCACATATAACGCCCGATTATTATCTGCTGGGCGGTGAATTGTTCGTGCTACATCAAAACGCTGGCTCTATACCGCAGCGTTATTACACAACAACTGCGCGAAGTTTTCACAGACAAAATTAACGAAAGGATTTTTGCAGCTGCACTCACTGGACAGCTTTAAATTAGACTTTTCTTCAAGAAAAAAGCATTCAGCTTGTGATTGAGTAGGGAGGGAGATGACGATCGAGCAGTGATAGAACACATAGTAACAAAGACTGCAGCAGACAGCGACTTGTGTTGTGAGTGGAAACCGTATAAAGAGGGACTGTGTTTGCGCTTGATGAGTAGGTGCACTCGAGAAGTGTGCCTGGGAAGAATCTTTGAAGTGATTGAGCGGATGTTTGTTCAGCGCACATTTAGCAACGTTGTTTGCAGGTTCTCGATTGCTCGACTCGACCGCTTTAGAGCTGACGCTTAGACGCTCTCATGCGACGACGACTCACTCTAAACGAGGAATAACTGTTCTCGCTCAGCAGTGTTAATTTCGCTATGCACTTCTGTCGACGTGTAACAGCACGCATGGCATGATGCGGTGTGAAGCCTATTCACGCTCACAGTGCACAGCAAGTTGTATACTGTGCTTGCACACGCACACGGACATACACAGACATGCACACATGTACGTATACACAAATGCAGATGTTTGGTTCGCATGAATTCTGCACTGTGCAAATTGTGCGAGCGCTTTCAGACTCAGCCTGAACTCACTGCAGTTTTTAAACAGGAGCTTGAGATGCGGTAACGGCCTGAAAGTATTTCGCAGCAGTCTCACTCATCAATGCACCCGTTGTTCGACTGCGCCAAGTTAGGTGTGTTCAAAAAACTTGAAATATTTGTGATGTACAAGTCGAGTAGAAAGTCAGCAAAGACTTGTCTGCGCACGATGCCAGTGGATACGGTTCATTTGCAAGCCACAATGCTGAAATAAGGAACTGAAAGGGATGAAAAGATGCGACGCAATGCACAAGAAGCAAGCTTGTATGTGCTAGTGGAAGCTGGCAAGCGCATTTCTTGCCATTAATACATAAGCTCTTTAACGTTGATACTGTTTACTTTTGCGCGGGAACAGTGCTGTTCGATAGCCTTGCGTTGCGTGCGTTGTCCATGATATCCTCTCATCGTGATGTGTACGCCGATGTACCTCGATATGCGTCTGATTGTCTGGTTTTTCCGCTCTGCAGGACTATTTCGGCACGACCCACTCACACCGTGTGAGCTGTTTGCTCGTCGTTTGTGCCATAAAGGAAAAGCTGCTGTGCCAATATTACTTGTGTGCCGACACCCCACCATTGTACAGTACCGATTCCTAGTTGCTACTTTGTAAGGCACCATCCGTGCAGAGCGTTTCTTCGCTTCACTCGTCGTTGCGGATGCGGCATCTTGACATTGCCGAAAAACAGCTTTTGCATGCAATCCGTTAGCAGTGATCTGTGTTGGCATCAACTCGGCTGCGTATTGAGCAGCCCCTCAGCTTCCATATGTACAACAACGAGCTGACGTTGATAAGGCAGCCTACAAAATAGAGCTATTTGATTTCTCGTCGCGACGATGATCCAGTTTCAAATCAAGATGATATCTTGGAGCTTCCCTCATTCATTTTGTCTTCAAATTTATGAATACATTTATGGTTCCAAATTGATATAGCTCAGTTAACGCACACGTGCTAGGAAATAAATCATCGTTACGTGCGAAAAATAAGTCATTTAGTAGTACGAACACAAGCAGATATCGATGGCCAGGATAGCATTTCAAGTGCATCCTCACCAATGTGCTCACCTGAAAAACCCACATCCAGATTTTTGTAAAGCTTTAACTTGACCCCAAGATTGTAGTGGATTTCATTTGGTCCTTCTTGAAGACTACGCGTAAGTTCAAGCCGAGTAAAAACGAGGGGATGAGATTTATAGTACTAGCTAGCCACTGTTCTGAAAGCTGATCAAAGCTGACAAGCAGAGCACACAAATACGACAGCCTTACTGCGATTGCTGCCAGTCAGTAATGTTTGAGAATTCGTCCATGCATATTCCAAAGCAAACTGTCGTTTACACATGTCACAGCAGTTTGCCTCATTGGCTGGCAGTCTCGAAAAAGAGGACTTGTTTGTCAGTGATATATTCCTGGGAACAACGAAAAGTTGGCTCTCACGCGCTACCGTATGCACATTGTTCCGCTTCCGAGGCATTAAAATCAATCGAAAACAGCCATTGCATTAGCGCCGCATAAATATGCAATGCGAACGCACTCGCGGATGTGCACACGACTCCATTCGGCGCAGTCCCGAAGTGCGACATCAGTGAGTGAGTGAGGTGGGTCCTTGTTAGCATGCTCTTAAGCTGTCATCATGCTTATTCAGCACCGCGCACTCATCATTCATTAAGAGTTTTAATTAACAAGTATAAGTGCGCAAATAGACAATCGTTTGTTTCTTCAACATGGTAAAGATATATGAACAATCCGCATAAAATCATCTAAACGTAAGGGCACAATGTCCCAAAACGTGGACACAATGCAGCAATACTTAATGAGCAGGAGTTAACCAAAATATATTTATATGTACAGATCCGCCAAAAGGTGAACTTTCCACAACGAAATCTCTGAATGGAGCGAATGGAAGCGCAGATGCATTTACAGACTTACGGAAACTAGCTTTCGAGCAAACCGTCAAACACTTTTATATCGTTAGGTGACATCCTTTCTCGAAAAGCCCACAATGGACCGTAACAACAGACTGCCTGTATTCTGGAATTTAACAGATCTGACTACTCCATTGACACGAAGTGGAAGACTAGTGTGCAGAATTTCAAGTATGCCCAACCTGAAGGGAATAATGACTACTGCATGATAACTGCAGCCCTAATCGTCTATCGCAAAAACCGTTTCCACGTGCACGCACCACCCGCTACACCCGATATGGAAGTCACAGGTAGGCTAACATGTACATATACATAGATTACACATATTCCGCGCACCTATTCATTTACACATATGTTAGACGTATATACATACATGCATATAAGCGGCAAATGCAAAAAATCTTCCAGGAAGGAAGCATCATATCTAACATTCAAGCAGCGGAATTCTGCCCAGGAAAACTGGGCAAACATACACGTCTTACGAATAGTGCAATTGAATTTAAAAACCTAGGATCAGTCCACGCCTTTAATATCGAAAATCCTTGTCGAAACTGTTAAAAACCTTCGAAACAAATCCTCTAAAGCCTTGTTTTTCCTTTTCTCAGGACAGAAGCCTTAATCATTTCCTCGTCGTCGTCAGTGCTCCCTCCCCGTCTCCCAATACCGCGAGTTAATAACGTGAAAACGTAGTGCACTATATTTCACCGTCGGATGCGCGTATCGCTGCGAGGTTTTGAGCAAAGGTAATAAAATGTTCAACTGATCGCTCGCACGTGCTTGACTTTCTTGTGGAGCAAACGGCTGGCTGTGAAGTTTTATTGATGCTTTGAACATAATAATGCATATCACGTAAGTTACCCATTAAAACTATAAGCTGACAATCGATTCGCGTTTGCGAATAAATCGAAACAAAAACACTGGCTCAGATGAGAGCACATTCTCCCGACGAGCACAATATGCCCACAGAAACATCGCACTGTCGAATGGGGCCAATAGCTCTTAGCTTTGCCGTAGCATGTCGAGGAGCTAGGTGATTCTGTTTTGGATATGAAACAAGTGCTCCCACGTGCTTCACAATGTTACCAGTGGTTCTCTTGTTAAAATGGGAAGTGGGAGCGGGGGAAGAAGGAGGCAAAGGATGGTGGAGCAGGCTCACCATGTATTTGTGCTCGTCCAACAAAAATTGCTGTCAAAAAAAAAGCTCAATGAGGAGTGCGCAAGATGGTTGCTATCCACGAAGAATGCAAGGGGATGCAACTAAGTACCGACATGAGCACTTCAAAGGAATTGTGTGCCTAAAGCAGTGGTCCTCAGGTCAGCCGTGTCACATCGAGCACGTTGCGAGATTCAGCAAGCGCTGCCGTGCTGTCACTGTGCGGGTGGAAGCAGCGACCGCGAGGGTTGCGCTGGTCGTATTTTCTCAGCAGGACTTGTCATGTTCCGCGCTCCCTGTGCCACCCGCCGTGCTGTGCGTCGACGAACTAGGACTCGCACTTCTTCGCTCACACCACGTCAATGTTCCTGCAACAACAATGTTACCTCGTTGTAAACCGCTTTTGGCACAAATCATGTCCACCTTCAAACGAAGCGTTGCTAAATCCTCTCTGCACCTGTCGCCTCAAAAACTCATTTGCTTTCAGGCGAAAAGCCAGCAAAATCGATAAAGACAATTCTAACAGCTTGCTCCCCCCAAAATATCACCTTCTTATTTCCTTGAGTAAAGAACATGGGCTTAACAATACGACAATTTTTGAGTCTTTGAACTTTCTAAGAAAGTCTTTCGTTTGATCCACATCGGTGCAACCATTGTGTGCGCACTCTCTGACGGAAGCGCGAAGTAGCCAGCCGTACAACAGAATCCGAAAACTGGAGACAGTAATGTCACCAACTGTTCGTTACATACTTCTTTTCTAACGCCTTCAATCATCCTCAAGACGTACAAGCCCTCTCAAATGTTTGTTGATGGCGTCTCGTGTCTGTGCCCAGCTTATCTGTGTTTCAGAGAAAGAAAGATGCAAACCTCTACAAGCGTAAACGAATATCAAGATAACCAAAACAATGGCTACTTAGGTGAAAAATTCTACGCCTGCTATATGGATTCAAAAATTCGAGATCGCTGTTTATGGCAAATGCATTATTCCTGAACACTTTGCATAGACTTGTAACGTCCATGTAATCTGCCTACTGCGCAATGCCGAGTCCGCTGACTGTCATAAANTGAACTCGTCGACGACGCTAGCGCTCGCAGCTGCGCCAACAAAGGCGACTGCGCTGAAATCAAATTTCATTTGACTGCTTGCTACACGAATATCCGCGTAATCATAGCTCATTTTGACGAACTTTTGTTGCAAACTGAGCTGTAATTCAATCCCAAAACAAAATAACATTTGCACGACCTATCGCAGCTTACGAATAAGGAACACTGTGCACTTAGAAATGAATAGGTATATACATGTATATATATATATATATACATTATATATATACATATAGCAGTCCTCTGAACGGCACTAAAAGCGCCAGTGCGTCCAGAATAGAAGCAATGCATTTTTACGTAACAGTGAGCATGAAACACCTGTAAGATGTCCCAAGAAGAAATCAATGTGGTAGAGAGGGTGTTTTAAAAACGACGCTGTCGCGGTCACAGATTGTGCATGCTGTGGCACGAAACATGCATTCGTGTCACATCTCAAGGACAACACCTAATTGACTTTCTCGCGTTGAACTGCGCTCATGATGCATGTATATGCACAAACAAGGATTTGTCTTGGGTGTGTGTGTCTATGTGTAGTGTGATGCTTCCGTGGCGCCATACGAAATTTTAAACGCTTCCCCCTCCCCGTCGCACACACTCAACAACGTCAGCGTGATTCTCTTCGCTCAACATCATGTTAGTACTATGGCACTCTCTCGCACAACGATCACTGCCACTGTGTACAAGCGACACATACTGCGAGGATGTATGGATGGATGGATGCTTCACTCTGTTGCGTTGGAAGATGCTATGAAAAAAAGCAAAATGCAGTCCACTCCACGATAGATTACTGGAAGCAGCAAGATGCGGCAGCGGGCGAGCATGATGCCAAAGTGGGCGTATTCACTGTTTGAAGACGGCAGTATTTTCAGGCATTAGCATGTTTGCGCAGTCAATAAAAGCACTGGGATGTTTGCTGTTGGAGCGAATGCGTCAGATCACAATTGGCGAATGGGGGTGCCGCTATCAGTGAACAAACAGGCATCGTCGCAGTGTTAAACATGTTGTTGCATGGACACATGTTTTGTTAATCGGTGGCAGCGTGTACATCAAGAGGCACAACGCATCGCACACATTCAGAAGCACAACAGCGGCTTAGCATCGCCGCCTCACGCGGCACGTACAACAATCGCAATGAGCACTTTGGCCCCTTATCAGTGCAACCGTGCTGCTGCTGCTGCTGCTGCTTGGGCGTCGAATATCACACACACTAAATCATTTTTAGAATATCACACGCACAGGCACACTAAACCGCTTTTAACTGCTATTCGTTTTATCAAACATGGACGTACTTAGTGGTGAATGAGAGCGGACGAATGCAATCAAAGCTGCTGCTAACAAATGCTGCCTGAACAGAACGTTAACGTGACCGCTGATTCTAATAAGTAGATTCTCAGTGCTGTGCCCTTACGAATTTACACACCTACCGCTAGTGGAACGACATACCAATGCATCGCTGGGATGTGACTGCGAAGTATGCTCGAGGGCCGAAACGTCGAATGACTATTAGGAAATTTTCAATGATAACAGGAAATGTAAAAATGAATTTCCAGATGCACAATAAAGGAATACCCAGCAAGGCAAAAGTAAAAAAAAAACATTGCAATCTCATGCTCAACGATTAACCAACAGCTTATTGAGGAAGTCGAGCACAATATGCTGCTCTACCCTGAGATAAAAAACTATACGAAGCATCTTCAAAATATGATACTTATTCCTGGGCATGTTCAGGATCTGCGTCCGATCCATTGACAGTGTTCCATTCATGCAGATAAGTCAGACAATAACTTCTTGAATATCAAGATTTTTGAAAATGTCGGAGAAATGGAATTATGCCATCTTGATAAGAATGCTTGGACTGATTCTAAAGAAGCGCTTTAGAATTTGAAATGAAGCGCTGAAAATCAGCCGACTCTAAATGACCAGTATTTCCAGTCAGTTGGAGACTTCGACGGGCAGGCAATGCAACGTACCCAGGAAGAATGCCGGATCATATCTCTGAACGCTTACATGTTCAGCTGCTGCTACAGCCTAGATGAAAAAAGCGCGAGACAGATAGACGGAAGCATGATACGACTCTGCAATGCAAGCAGACAACTCATAAAAACTAAATAATGCTTGGTTTGCTGCACTCACACATCGTTCGCCTCGACCATCACTCATTCAGCGACAGTCAATCATTCCATCACGGTCCGCATTTACGCTTGCAAAAATGTTCAAGATAGAAACTACATCAGCGAGACTGGCGTCGGTGCATTTTTAGTTCCATCCAATTTACATGACCAACCAATCTCCAGTAACCGAAAACGCGACAGAAGGTTACCCAAAATAAGCACCTTCAAGTTACTCGTGTCAAAAATGAGTGTACAACCTCAAAACGCCAGTAACTAATTGAAAATCTGACGCCGTGAAATGAAATTCCGCCTAAACAGACAAAAACGCGACGACAGCGGCACATAAAACTTCAAAATTAGGGCCAGGAGACGCCCAACAACATTCCGAAGAGCGGATTGCAATAAGTTTGGCATCGCTGGACATATTTTATATTCTACATAGGCAACAGACTACGTGTCAAACCTATAAGAACGCTGCATCAGTATATTAGCGATACGCCAAGAACACATAATCAAATTAAATCAGCGTAGCCTTTCACATAGCGAATTCACATTACGCAAATAACAGGTGGACAAACATGCAAACAAGCAGACAAAGCAGTGGCATAGTGCCATTTGCAAAGATATAACGAATGAAGAAATCGCAAACAGCTGAAGAATATGATCGCTGCGGGAGGTGTGAAGATAGGCAACCCTGAGGAAATTAAGGGCTAACAGAAATATTTGTAGCAAAGAAGCGATAACGCTCACCGTTCGATTGCGAAGTTGGCGTCATTGGAGCTGCAGCAAGAGAAGGAGGTACACTGAGTGCAGCACCCATTAAAAGTGGGCTGAACAACATTGGCGCTGGCCGAACTTGGCCAGCTTGTGCCATCACTGTGAGCAGATCGGGCCTCGGGAAAGGCATACGCGCCATTGCCATAGCCATTTGCTGCTGCCAAGGGTTGAACTGCAAAAACGCGGGCTGAGGCATTCCGTTTGCCGAAAGTACTGCGGCTGCTGTGGTAACAGTGGTTGACGAGGCCGGTGCTGAACCGACAGTGCTCGCAATAAAACCGGTGGATTCAGATTCACCATCGTCGCACTTTTCCGCCGATGTTGAGGCTGATTCAGAGTCCTTTTTGGTGCTTGTGGCTGCACGATTCGACAGCGTTTCGGCGATCGACCATATTTTGGCCTTTCTCGGTGATTCGGCATTAGATTCGTTGTGTGAAGCATGTATCACCACTTTCTCATTGTCGTTTGACTCGCTCGATGTTACTGCAATGTCCATACATTCCCAGTAAAGCTTTTGCAGGCAATACGCCTTCATCAAAGAACAAATGGTTTCCAGGAATGAAACTCCCTCTATGCAAATACGGAAGAAGCTCTCTAAATGTACGAAAAAGCAGCTGACAGAACAATGGGAGTTTTTATGTAATTAACAACAAATTTTAATTCAGAGGAAGAAAACAAGACGAAAAGTCGCGAAAGAAGCTCCACTGAATAAATGATGTTCGTTTGTTCGTGCAAAGTGATAGCAGGAATACGAAAGAAAAAGCAACAGCAACAATAACAGCTAATACCTTCCGCTTTCACCGGAGCACCAATATCGCTGACATTGGATGTGCTACTCGAAGGCCGATCACAGGGGTCGCGCTCTGATGCATCTATATCCGCCAAATCATCGTCTTCTTCTTCACCTGGTCGATTTCTCGGTGACCACGTCATCTTGTTTTCTTTTTTAAGGCGTCGTCGAGCGTTTGCGAACCAAGTTGACACCTGACGATTATAATTGCATTTTCCACTACTTTAACGAGCTGTTCAACACCTGCGAAATCCAAATCTTCTAACTCTGCTGACACGATGAAACTTCTAGCGAGGCGACTCTGCGCAACACCTCATTATAATCACTAAACTGGCCGCCTAACACTGTGGCGCACAACGATGAAAAGTTTGAAACATCCGTCCGTTACAGATTATCATTTGCTTAGTGTTCAGCGCATCCTTATCCGACGTGGGAAACTGATGAGAAGTTCATTTCGTTGAGTGGGTAAGGGCAACAGCAATTCACAAGGAAGTGGACAGCGGGTTAAGAAAAGAAACGAGAGATATTACGATTTCAGCGTGCCCAAAGGAAAGGAATTATACCTGGAATCATATTTTCATTCAGCTCTTGTGGACATAAGGTGAGAAACGCCAACTCAAGTTACCCTTAGGGGGCGGCAAACAGAGCGCAACAAAAAAGCAATTAACACGCGAGTGATGTACGCGCGGTGCCTTTGTTGTCCGTAAGTGACGCTCATAATTTTGAGGCTAGGGAAACAGTTCCTGTAATACATCGCATGATGACCATCAAGTGGTTCCTTAATAGAAAGCACATCCGAAAGTTGACAACCCATCACACCGTGAGGCGTGATTCGCCTTATTCAAAAATCCCTCGCAGTCGGCATACCCTTTTAACTATTGATAAAAGGAAACGCATCGCAATTCAAACAATGTGTACTACACTGCAAACCCGAATGGCCATTAGCAGTCTCAATCATTACACAACAAAAACTAAAAAAACCAAAAAACAACTACGCAGAAATTTTAAGAAAAAACATCGATATATATATACCTGCGTGAGGGTCATTTTCGTGAGCAATGCGAGCATAATTTTTTCTGCTTTTGTCGGATAAGGATTCTTGCGATGTTCATTTAACCATGATTTCAATGGTGCAGTTGTTTCACGCGTAGCATTCTTTCGCCGAGCGCCATCTAAGCCACCAGCATACGGATGATAGCCGAGTGATGCATCAAAGAAGAATCCTGGTACGGCGCCAGATGCTGCGCCCATCATCTCAGGCTTCATCTCCTATCAAAGAAAAAGATCATTTTCAGAGAAGAATTGTTTTCGTTTGGCGTGTAGAGTTAAGTGGGCCACATGTCCGTAAGAAAATGTGCTGTGATGAGGGACAATATGGTAAAGCATCGAGAAACAAGTATAAGTATGAACAAACGCAGCACAGCGCATCATCAGTTGATGCGATCGTCGTTTTAACGCAAAATCAATTACATGCCACTTTTTAGTGGGAGAACACTCGTGTTTCGCGCTGCTAGCAATTCTGTCTTTACAACGATTAACACATACAAATGACAAATTTTGTTTGAGCGCCACGAAACGCGCTATTCGGCAGGCGATACACTAAATGTGCATGTCGTGTTCACATTCTCCTCTCATACACTGCGTTCTTTTTAAGATGGAGAAAAACGCACACATAAACGAACCGCCGGATGCAAGCCCGAATACATCGCCGGAAAAGGAAGTGCGCCTTGCGTCATTGCCGCGCGGAACGCGGCAACTTCGGCATTCATTGGATGCGGAAAGCCCGGAATACCCGGCGTCAGAAGTGGGCCGCTTGCATTTAGAAAGCGGATAGCGTCGTTTGTGAGATCAGAATGAGAGGTAGGTGCAGAGCTCGAGGATTCGGCCTTCACGGGAGTCGACGGCTGTGAAGCAGCTAATAACTGCAAATAAATACTGGCTACATCCAAGCACAAACACTTGTTTTAGCATCTAAATTATCCTCGTCAAAGCTACATCTGCAACTAAAAAATTTTTTCTGAGAGTTAGAACGAAAGAAAAGTGCATGTAGAACAAATGCACTTAGCAGACATTTCGGAAGCACTTAGACGGGGTGATCAGGAATGTGAACCATCGAAACTAACTGAAAAAGAAGATCTGGTAAGCAAGATCGCCTCATAATTTGTTTCAGCGCATTCATTTATTTTCCAAAGGCAAAGGCAGCAGGGTTAGGTCACGATGATAAATGATAGGCTCGCGTTGCAAGTTTTGGCAGAATGAATTGTTGCAATAGTTCAAAAAATCCAGTGCAATAGCAGTGCGTTCGTCACGAACACGAATCGAATGCTCAGACTGCAAACAGAACATCAAGGATTGGCCACGAATTTAGCGTGCCATCAAAGCGCCCAGCCCACTGCTAACGAACCTGTGCGTTGAATGCGGCTGCCGGGTTGAACGCCATCATCGGTTAATTTGAGAGGAAGCGAACCTCCGCACGATCGCCTTCCTAAATAGTGTCGAGTTTCTCGGGAGACACACCTTGCAACAATGCACCATATCGCATCAGCTTTCAATAACATCCTTTTAATAAGCGTACTGGCACCTAGGCGTTGAGGCAAAGTGCACACTGAGTGAAATAAACATCAACTTGCTCCCATCGCAATCCTAGCACTCTTTGGTCATCGCAACAATATCAACAAACATGCTAAAGCCATTTAGTGCTGAATACGTTTCGAAGCGCACACATGCGAATCACTGCCCACCCAACAACACATCCACCACTAGCCTTCCCGGCACTCTTGACGTGGGAAATGGTTATCGATCGAAGAAGACGTAATTTCTGAAGGAAAATTACCTCATTAACATCGAAAATATGTGATGAATTTCTGCACTTTCACTACGGAAAAAAAACAAACAAGCAATTTGCTCAGGACACTTTTCGAAATCTGAGAATTTTTCTGCAGCTTGGTAAACAGAGATGGATTTTAATAAAACTGAACTCTTGCTTCCATTTTTTTTTCGTCAAACCATCACGGCATTTCAATGTCATACAGAAATAATTAATTCGCATCTGCGTGCCTAGTAAATATGCATGTATTATCCCTGCTATCCAAACAATACCTGCGTGCGAATAGGTCCATATTCCCATTTAAATTCTTCAAGTGAGTAAAAAAAATTCAAGCAAGGAGCCGAGAGAAAGCGAACACAAACAACTGGTTTTTTCATCGGTTAAATAACATGAACTGGAGAGACAAATACGCATGTTTGTAAACTTGGTGTGAACACGTGCAAAAGAATACTTTTATAACCACTTATTACAAAGAAATAGCCCGTTGGCGTGCGTTTATGCAAAAACAAACAACGCGTCACAACAAGGCAAAGGTAACGAAATACATGGTTCAGGAGCGCCTAATCGAACATCACTCGCGCAGCGAAAAATAATGCGAGTTAATCTGACGTACGAATCGGTTATGATCGATCTAGCTGATCAAGTTTAAATAGCGACGTTTGAGGCAGCTGGCTCTGAGCGCGGCCGATCGCCTCGGCAGCCGAAAGGTGATCATTCTGGATTCTATTCACACTCATTTCTTTTAGAAGTTTACTCAGTGCACTTCACCGAACATCATAAGAAGGTCGTCATTATCTACTCTCCCCTTTCTTGGCTATAGCTGTTTAGTCTGGCCCTTATCTCTGAAAAAGAAAACTGCAACAGTTCGACACATTTTACGAGAACATCTTGAAAAAATTCTCCCCGTCCACAGAATCCAAATTTCGCAACTCGTTCGCGCACTTTCGGTTTGAAATCGCTTCAATACCGTCGAAGCGAACTAGGTTTCGAAATTGTTAACGCTTAGTCTGATATTACATTTGCTTCAATCTTCTTTCCAATAGATGCAATTTTTCAAAACCTTAAAGCTCCCAAATGCTTCCGTAAATCTCAGCCTTGCATTCGGTTTATAATCGTCCGGATGTGGAACAAACTTTCGCCTGATGTCGTCCCAACACCCAGTGATCGCGTAAAGCCGTTCGATTTCGGACAATTCTAAAAGCTTATGCTCACTGACACTAGTCTTAATTATGGTGATCGCATGCTTCCCTTCTTCCTTCGCTATCGTTTCGGCCAATCTTTATTTTGCTTGACAAATAAAGACCTCATAAAATACAAGAATTTACAATTTTTCTTTTACTCTTGGCTTCAAATGAGTACTCTCGTCTTTAGTGCACATGACAGTGGCCACCCCTTACAATGACTAGATTGTTGCCAAACTTCGTAGGGGTTAGACGTGAGCGACGGCGTCTCAAGAAATGCCATATTTAGCAAAATTTTGCTCGTCAGGACAAAAGTTGGTGTTTATCATCCAGCTTTCCATTTTCGGTGGCAAATTTTTGAGTCAGCGAGTCTCAAGGTATTTCCCTCTTAGGACGCTTTAAGGCTCTGACCTCAGTCTGAGTTTAGCAACGAACTGATAAGGCAGAAGGCCCTGTGTGAGTAACATTTCAACACAATAACTATTCGTGTGACCAAGTGGCAGTGCACCTAAACGCCAAAAACGAGATCAGAATTAACTCTTTGATGAGGAGAGCATTGTATATAAATGAGCAACTCGCGAACACGATAAAATGATCGAAGAAATGCAGTAATAATAAGAACGAAGCAGAATAAAGCAGTAGTGGGAATATGAAAGAAGATCATTTAATGATCCGAAATGAAGGGGGAACGGGCTGCGAGAGAGCGATCAGCAAATGGATTAGCGCGGCGATATACGAGAAAAGAGAGAAGAGAGCCGCGACCACAACCGATAGATGCACTGACAGCGAATTATCTTGTTACAAAACATCTAACACGAGAGGGCGCGCGCGCCGCACAGCGCCGCCTGCGACGCGTTGCGTGTCGGTTGGTCGGAAAATGGGCGGAGTCGGCGCAAACTCTCCTTGGGAGCAACCACTCGCTTGTCCAACACGCCCTCATTGCTTGTTCTACACGCTGTTCTCGCCATCACGTGACTGTTTGCTCCGCCCTAAACGTTGATTGGATTCGGCACTGAAGTAAGGGCGTGACCGATCGAGTGTTTTGTACGGTAGCCGGATGGACTGGCCGGGAAAAGGACCTACGGAGGGGGAGTGAGTGAGTTGGAGTACTAATGGGTAGGAAATGCCTCCTCAAGCAAAGTGCCGAATTGAATCGCTCGTGCCCTCAAGGCGAGTAGTGCAACGTCGCCCGATGAGAGAGAAAGGAGAGCGCCGTGCAGAGCAGCAAGGATTGTGCGTGCGTGCTCATAAATGATTTGAACGGACATGTGTTCATTATGTTTCTGCAGATGTTTTCACATTGCATCGACGATCATTAAGTCGGTGATTGATATTGCTCGTTCAGTGCTGCACACCAACTCGAATGCCACCTCCCGCCGGGCACTTCTGATTCGTTCGTTCTCTCGTTCACTAGTTAACACATTTGCCCCATCCACGACAATAATTTGAAAATCGCGCACTCTCTAAAACTCACTGATGTTCTCGCCAGCAGTAATAAATAGACCACAGCAAAAAGGTACGTGCGGCTGGGCCCATTGAACATGTTACAGTGAAGCCTGCCACAGAAGTTCCCTCGGTGTGCGGGTTTTAGTCCGGCGTCAGAATGTCACTTTTTGTGCACCTGCAGTTTCACACGATCAGGTTGGAGCTAAGTATCACAGCGGGCAGTTGTGAATTTGATTAGTGGAATAATTCTCGAAATGTTAAAAATACCGCACTCGTCTTTTGAGGCCACCTCACACGTCAAGACTGCCAAAGTACACTGCCCGGTGCAGTGGTCCATCCAGATTTCTTTATGCGCTTCCACACTGACAATTATTACTATGGAGTGTATATGAACAAAACAAAGCTGCCCTTTAAAGTCGCCGCCAAGGCAACATTCCATTCACGCTCGTATTCGCCATTAGAGAGGTGCGCTGAAATGGTCGGTGTAAACTCAAAGCAAAATCCGTCTATATTTCGGTTGCGTTGCGCACAACGCACTGCTCTATGTGGCCACTACATTAGCAAGAAACATAACGATGTTTGTAACCGCAAGTAGTATCCGTCCTACGTATGTGTGCGCCACATTTTTTATAAGACCTGGCCTCAGTGTCAAGTGTTCTTCGTTTGGATACATCGAGGATGCCGCCTTATCGCAATTGTGCATTAAATTGGTGTTTGTTTCGTCTGTTCAGCAATGCGGATTGCTCCTCAATGACGTAAAGTTCGGTCATTTAAAAAAGGGTCTCGTTATTCGCCACCCACTAGATTAATAAATCATTACACATTCCGTGCCGAAGGACTTCTCTAAATGAGCGTTACGTGAGGAGCAGACTTAAGGGATACAAAAAAGCAAAGTTTTCACATCGCACTAGCAGCAACAGGCGGCTGTGCTTGTTGCGAACTTTTTTTCACGCTAATTTCGCGTAACCTGCCTGGCACCATTCGAGTTGCTACTAGTTGCCTTTGCAACGTTCGTCTTTGAACCGCGGATATGCTGCACTTAGCCATGTGCGCATGCATTTAGTCTTGTGCGGAAACACCCACGATGGGCAATAATTATTGCGAAAGTAATCAACGGACAACGATGACCAGAAGTAGAGCTCGAATGGCAAATATGTGCCAACTTCTATGGCCGATCAATGGGCGAAACGAACTAAGCAGCGAATTCTCTGTGCAAACAAAGCGCTTATTGCTTCACTCTTGGATCGCTTTGCACAGCAGTCCACGTAAGAGTATTGTCCTCCACAAGCAACTAGCTCCCTTGTCTGCTTCCCTCTTCTACTTACCGTACTTAGTTACCGCACTCTTTGCCTCCTCTTGACCTCATTTTTTCTCGACTTTTTCCACCTTCAAAGTTAATGTATGTGGTTTTTTTTCGAAACAGCGCATTTGATAGTGCATTCATCTGGAGAAGGATGGATTTTTGCTTTTGTGGATAACATTTGTGACTATTTTCGGAAATTCAGTTCGAGTGCCTTCGCTTTCAGCGGTTGAACGCTTTCCATTGGCAGCAAGGCTTTGAGAAAATAACAGCTATTTCTAGACTGAATCAAAATCCATGCCCAAAAGGTGCATCTGACCTCTTGTCTACTGATATGGAACCACTATATGTCCGCTTGTTATCACTACAATCCATTTCCCACGATCCGTACCGTTGTACCACAGCCTGCTTTAGACGGCTTCATTCTAAATCATTACACAACTTGACCTGTATGAAAAAAAATAGTGGTTCGCGCGACTGGCACACTTCTGAAAATGCTTTGAAAAATTCGACGGTGAGACTTCACTGGAATATATATATTCCATTCACAACCAAAACTGGCGATTTCCACCGGAATCCACATATTTCATTAAATTTATTTGCTTCTTTGAAGAGGTCTACCTTAGGGAGCTGGTTTCTTTAGACTGTCATGCCTTTCGCGTTAAACAGTTGAAGCTGCTTCAGGTGCTGGTCCTGGGCTATTTGGGTACGAGTTCTACGCAAAGTGACACCTTAGTGGCTAAGAATCTCTGGTCAACATGCTTTGCTTAGCGCAATACCATGGATACTTCAACGCTACTCTACATTAGAACGGCATTGGAAGAAGAAACAATGTTTCTTTGAAATTTCGTTTAGGAAATATAAAAGAAGTGCCCTCTTCTTGCTAAAGCGACGCCTTCTGAGAAAAAGAAACTTTCAACTTCTATTTAACGAAGTGCAATTGACGAAGATGCAGTTTGCTTGGGACAACTCAAACAGATCAGACGATAAAAATGCGCATTTATTCATAAAAGCATGAAGAATTGTGAAACATCAACAGTTAAGGTATTGTGCTCTAGAACTAAGAACAATTATAAGTTCTTGTCATTTTTACTGAATGAATCACTTAGGTGAATTCTTTAATCACACGCCTCATAATTTTCTCCATTTAGCACCGTCGATATAAAATCTTCTGCTATTTCTACTTTTTGCCTGACTTACTCTAAAATCACTGCTTGATTGCTATGAAAGCTTGTTCCGAAATCACTATTTTTGTATCTTGCCTCTACTAGTTAAAGTCATTTGCACTGTCAGAGAAACAGCCGCAATGTCTCTGCTTACTCGCGTCTTTGTCTGCCAACGATTTTCGCTTCCGATTTTTCTACTTATGTCTTATGCTCGACTGAAGCCTCATAATAAACGCATCTTGGCATCGGCAATAAAGTTTCGTTGGTTGACATGCTGATATTTATTTCTTCCTCAATTGCGTAAAAGTGTAAATGTTGCAAAAGAAAAGGCATAGTGCCGTAACTGCGTTTTTTGCCTCTTAAACTAATTTGTTGCCCATTTGTGTACTTCATCTAATCGCTTGACAATAGTTTTTTATTTATTCAATGTTCTTCATTTTGGCAGTCGTCCAACCATTTGAAACAAGTTTTGTGACTTAAACCAACTGAGTACGGTAATTATCAGAGTGAAAGAAGCGCTTATACAAAAATAAATTGGCACAGAAGACTGCATCTTTGTTGTATTGCAGGCATACTTTTTTAGAGGATGGCAACTATCACTGTGCTGCTGGATTTTTAGCAGCATCTCGCTCTAAAAATTATCCAGTATTTCATGACGTTCGCTATCCTATATAAAGCTATTTTATGACGCGGCAAACTGCGTGCAATTCACAAAGATAGCATCCGAGGATATTCGACTGCATTCATATCGAAGAGAATCAAGCAAAGTTTGAAGACACGATGAGGAAGGCATTGCTGGAAGCATTTCTTTCTGCCTATATATTGATGGAGAGTATTTTGGCTCGCTCTACATATATTTATTCCTAGCAGCTTGACTGCACCCAAATAATATTTTAGATTCGAATCGTTGCTGCCAATACTCTCCATTTTTGCGCTTGCGTTCGCGTTCTGAAGAGCCAGCTGAATTTACATACAAGGCATTGGACTTTTTTTTCCGAGAATATTCTTTTGTCCGAAAAAAAAAACGAAAGGAGATGGCGATTTCGAAGCAGATTAGTGCTTTCATTGTGCTCACTCGCATTTGTTTAATGAAATGCGCCTATTTTCACCAAATTTTGCTTAACGAATCTATGCGTCCGTTTCAACCTAATGACTTACGGACATTCTTGCAGAAAAAAATGTCGTTTATAGACAACATCTTATAGTTCCCGACGTCTTACAGATTCTTAATCATGTCCCACTATCTCCTACCAGTAGTGGAGCAGCGGAAGTTTTCGAAATGTTGCGAGTCTCACCATCTCTGTTCTCCATCTATTTCACTCTGGGACAGCAAATATTTATTTGTAGTACTTTGCGATTTTGCTTGATTGTTTACATAGAAAAGAGCTCTTGACAGATACTGTACATCAATAAAAACCATGTTCCTAAGCTAATAAAAAGCCAAGTTTTGCTACGTGCAGTGCCCTTTTCATTCATATGAACTCGACTGTCAATCGTAAGAATGAAGAATGTTTATAAATGCCACAAAGCAAACAACTGGAAACATACCTCTGTTTGAAAACAATTGCGCTGAGTGGCGCTTTGGTTGCGGTACTGTTGCAACATGCTACTGAAATTTTTGGCTTTTGAAGAACGCCGAAAAAAAATCGATTCCGGTGGCATTTCTGCATGACAGCTTGCCTCAACGAGCACACCAATGTTTGCCTCAACTACATGACAGCATACCACGGACTGATGCGATATGTGTTTTTTTCGCGCTGAAATACCTCGCGAACGAGCAAAAAATGATGCTCATCTTCGACGAAATGCCCTCATAATAGCTTTGACTGCAGCAGAACTTTTTCATCGTATAACTGCAAATTTCATATGTTTGAAGACACACACGTTTTAAACGGATGACATACGTAGTGCTATTAGGCTTGTTTTCAGCCTTACTTTTCAAAGAAAGAAAATTTTTTTTCTCAGCTGATTCATGCAAGAATTTTTGCACTGAGGTAAAGACGATCGAACCCATCGATCTTAAATTTCACTACGGAACTACATTTACTTAACATTCTTGCAGTGGCTACGATTTTAATATCTACTTGATATTGCACAATGCTAAATGAGTTTATAAAATCTTGCCACTTACTTTGGTTCTGTTTCATCGTAATATATACTTTTCCTTTATTGTTGTTTTTATATTTAGTAGAAGTGATGTTTTTGCTTGCTTCACGACACTTCCCATAAGTTAAGTGCACGGCTGTTTTGTTGTTAGCACAAACTTATTGCATCAACACACCTTTGGGCACTCAAAAGTATACGTGAACTCGTGTTTCCAAAATTATAGGTGTTTGTTTTTTTGCTTTATCATTATAGGCGATCGTGCAACTTGTTACCTGAGCATAAAAGCGACCATAAAAATAAGTGCCATTTTTAAATGTATTCAGCCATTTTAGGCAGATTTATATGCTCATTCTCACAGCAGTCATTTTTACCGAAGTGCTGCATCTAAAAAGTGCGTTGTGGAATTTCAAGGTGAAGAGAGTGTGCTCCGCTGTAAAATGAATGGCGAACTACTTTACACAAAGCGCTACATACAAAAAATGTGGGGCTTTTAATAGGTGGAGCTTGTCTAAATTCGTACAAATATTCCTTGGAAGTTTCGTTGAGAAAAGTAAAAAGTGGGTGAAAGTGTATGTAACTGAGAAAACTGAAATGGCGACCTCTCGCCTCCTTGAACTGTGTGTATCCATTGTGCTGCAGCTTTATGAATAACAGTTCTTGTTTGGAAAGTGACAGATAACGGTCTGAATTCCCAGTGTTTTCTGCATTTTTCGCTTTTGTTGCTCTTCTCATCTCATTCACCAATGTCTACGGCTTTATATCCTACTAAATCATCGATTCGCTTTCTATTATACATATTGTGAGTTGTTCACCTCTTCCACTCCCGCGCTTTTCCGATTGAACTTTAATGTTTTCGTAATGCGGTGCTCAATATACCATACTTATCCTTTCCGCACAGCAGATTCTGCCGCTTCTCTCACGGCATGAAAGGTTCTGATTCGGGGAAGTAGAATATTGTTTTAGAGACAAGCAAGGAAGTATTCCACAATTTCACATTATCTTCGCATAAGGAAAAGACTCCTAAGGGAAAGGAACAGTTTCGTGAAATGCATTAAGAGAAATTCGCGAAAATGAGGAAAGTGATGCGCGTCTTGCGATATCGAAAGTGATTATGACGCCGTGCAAATTTTGTGCAATTAGAAAAAATGTTGTGAAATGTGAGAGATTATTCATAATCGGAATAAATTCGTTGTCATATTCGTAGTTACTTTTTCCTGCGTTCAATTTCGTAGTGGAATCTTTATGATATCTTTCGTAGTAGCGATCATTTAAATTTAGCTTCTCTCCAGGGATAGATGACGCTCTCTGAATTTCATCACGCGTTCCTCTTCTACGTTGGCACAGATTACTAAACATTCGAAGCAGTGCAAGGGACATTTTCAAAAATATGAATTAGCATCGCTGAAAGATCGGTTCCGGATCGAATATAATGCAGAAATCCACAAATTAACAAAAAGAGGGCTTGCAGTCATCATCGACTATCTCGTTTGTTCGTCGTGAGCTTCGACGCAATTTCAAAGCTGCTGTGGCCAATAAGCATAAAACGCGCTCTTGGTACACTGTTCGGCATCGTCGGCATAATGACGATGCGATGGATTACTGAAACAAGATTCTGAGCCAGACAAGTGGCAAAATGGTTTAGTAAAATGTTTCATGGGAAGGAAAATTAAAAAAACGCCTTCTTCTTTTGGGCCGTTCCATTTTCTAGTAAAACAAGTGTACGGGCTAATCCCAATACCAGAGGGGTCGCGAGTTTCTGGCGAATGGAATAGGTGATCTGGTGTGTGTCTCAGTCTGAAAGATATGGGCTAATAAACATCGCATGGACTAACAATGTAGCAGTAAACGAAAAAATGAAAAGCAAGATAGGTAAACAGAAGAAATATGAAGAGGCAGGCAATAAAATAGAAAAGGGGGCAAAAAGATTTCAAGCGGAACGCAATTAGATGAATCGAAAATATTGAAAATCAGCGCTGTGCAATGTTTTGGTGATTGGTTGAAAATATCGTTTTCTAATTTGCAGAATTTTAGTTCGGTTCATCCCGAACAAAAACATTTTTCTGCCACCGAGTAACTGTCGTGTTTGCAGCGCCTTTCCACTTGTGATAAATGATAATTTGCGCTATTCTATGGTGCGTTTGGTTGCGAGCGAAGTTTTTGCAGCAGTGCTTTTTATAGGCCTTCTTGTTTGATTGAACAGCACAGCACTGTGGTGCTCAGTAAATATGACGAGCTAGAATGAAATGATTCATGGAAGTCTGCCAAGTCGATTAAGCTCGTTGTTCTTTGCGAATGAGTTCCGATGAAATTTTGCGCATCGTGGTAGTCTTGTAAGAGTGCCACAGCCAATAAATGCTTTTATGTCCCTTTTATTATCAACTGGTTAGTAGAGACCACCCACATCGTATTCCCCTAAGCGATACAGTCTGTTCTCTCAGTTCTGGTCCGCGCACGCTTTGTTATTAATGAAGCTGGTGCTGCAGCTCCGGTTTGATCTATTTGTAGTTCTCATCTGCTTTTCCCCGCGCAATCGTCATTCCTTTTCCAAAATTTCATTTCTTTGTGTTTGCGAGCAGTATCCAGGTACTTCTGCACTCCTGGCAGTGGACTTCAAAACGGCAACAAGTTTTCACGGTTTCCTCCCTACTCCCAGTAAAAATGTTACCAACGAACCACCGCTCTACTTTCCCGCGGCTGAAAGGATCAGTCGCAGCGCATCATATCGCGTGCGTCGCTTTCGCAACTTGCAAATGTCCGACTCCATCAAACCACTTTTCGGCACTTTGCAATCTTTGAACTGTAGTGTTTTCAGTGTACTTTTTTGCCACTTTGTGACTTTGCGTTGTGCTAGGAGATTGCAAGGTGGGTGTGTTCGCGGGTTCGCGCATTTGTCTGTTGCGACCTTCATGCAGTTTCTAGAGAGGGGGGAGGGGGGTGGGGGGACAGATGAAACAACATAGCTGTATGTACTCATGCAAACTTCCACGATAGCACCGTAGAAACTTCATATGGCGCACAACAAAGCTTGTACTCATCATCAACGCGTCCGACCTGTTATCTCACAAGTTGCTGTATTCGTATTAAGCCGATATCCCTCCTCCTCTCCCTTCACCGGCATTTCAGATGGGGACTGAGCAACAGAAAGACGGGAAGCTCGAGAAAGTTATAATTGCAAGGCTGAAAGAGAACCGCAGCTCGCGCACAGTGCTATCCCGCTTAGCTAACAAGATCTACTAGCTGAGGTTCATCCCATTTTCGTGACCATTATCCCAAAAACAGTTTCCTCTGCATCGATTTAAAAAAGTCATTCTCCACTGTTGTCGAATATGAATGAGTAGAAAAGATGTCTTTGTGGTATCAACGACACAGCGAGTCGTAGGAACAGGATTTTTGCACATTGAAGGAGAATACTGCGAGTCCACATCTGAACACTGATCAAAGGGGCGCTGGGACTTCCATCTCAAACAATGGATGTTGCTTTCCAATTTATTAATGGCTTATCGAGTTGCTTTCGATTGTCTACATCATTAGGCTCAAAAAAAACTGATCGGAAGAATAAAAACCGCTGTGGAAGTAATGTGGCGTGATGATGATTTGGTTGAATCTATGACGGGAGGATGCGGGTTGCGTGAAGTACGAAATATGGGTGTCAAATTTTTAAGTAAAGCAAGATTACTCCTATGGTAAGTGTTGCTACAGGCACTTAAGAGTCGTGTTGCTAAAGGCGCCTTATATTTTCTTTCATATTTTGGCAACATCGGTATCATTCAAGAAGACTGTGTAATCGTTTTCTATTGAGGTGGTTTTTGTTGGGAGCATTTTGAAAGTAGAAATTACCAAGGCCTAAGACAAGACAGCGCAGAAAAGGACATTGACGCGGAGCAAGTGGAAATGTTTGCAATAGCAAGAGGCGGCTGTTGTAATGAGTGGTTGTATGAGTCAGTTTTTGATTTTGTTGAGATGGGTTTCTTATTGATGTACTTTAATAGTTTATAGACAGTTTGCTTACAACTTGTGTGCGGAGATAGACATTTCTTCAGTCAGCGTCAGTGTTACTTAGGGGCGACGGCTTGATAGGCCTAAATTAAAGTCGTGATATTTTTGGAAAAAAAAATGCATTATGCCTTGTTGTACCTCGTGTTCCTATGTTCTTTCTTCAACGCGGCTCGCGCTCATGTGTCGCCGAACACGTACTCAGCGACACTGTGCTTGCGTGAAATGTAAACATTGCTTAGGTTGCGCAAGCAATGTATTTTGCTGGGCTCAATATACGAGATTTCCGCACTTATCACTAATACCATATAAGCTCTAATATTTTAGGCATACTAATTTATGGTGCAATCACGAGAGGCATCCATCTCGTTAAAGATAGTGAGGGCTGTAGTGGGGCCGTAGATCGAATGCTTATTTAGATGGATGCTTTTTGCTGCACATGAAGCTGTAGAGTACCTATACAGTGGCGTGTATGTGGCAAGCATTCGGCAACGAGAAATGCAAACCGCGGGGGAGAAGCAAGAGCGCTGTGAAGCAAGTCTCTTGGCTTCGTACGGCTCAGAACACATCACTCAGCGAAAGGTGTCGAACATGTGTTCACACTATTCGGGATGATATTTCATCGTGCTGCCGCCGCAGTCTAAACTTTGACACGTCCCGCGCTTGCTTTGTTTTCGTTGTTCGTTTCATAGGACGTACCCTGTGATGCACGTGCATTTCAGCGGCAACATAACGTTTTCACGTCGGAACGCAAAGCACGCCAGCTGCGATGACTGTTGATTTAGTGCTGCCTATCAGTCCACATCAGGTGCCGTGCATGTAAACGCTTCAGCAACCATGCACCATCAAACATTGACTGTGATCAACGCACTGCTTTTGACAAGCATTTACGCATTTCTGCAACAAACACTACAGCACTTGGAGCCATCGTTCCGCACGGCATCTTTAGAGGAATGCACATCCGATGTTGCCCAGCACACTTTTCACTCATCTCAAATACTGCCCTTCACTAATCACTTTTATATGAACAAGTTGTGTAGTAAGGAAATTATGCCGCCACATGAAAGCATTTATGAAAATCATGCGAAAAAATTGTGCGAGGAACAAAAATAAGCGCTACAAGTATCTGCATTTGATAATATTTTGTGCTGATGGTAGTTGAGCAGTTTGGTTATTTCGATTTTGTAGCAGATTATTTTTCTTCATGTAGAACAGTTGTTCGTCACTTTCTTCGCACCCCTGTTCTGAGCAATTTATTTGCTTTGGGGAAGCTTTCTTCATCAACTGGGTTGTAGAAAAAAGATCCCTGAAAGGAAGAGTTGCACTTCAATTTTGGCCTAGCAACTGTGTATTTTTCACATGCAAATATATGCACTTTTCTTTAACTAATCGATTACACTTTTTCTTCGCCTCACTTATTTCTTATCAGTTTTAATGAACCGTTTTGTTATTTCTGCGTTATAGCATCCACTCTAGACTATCTATTGCAACCATTTCCTTAAAATTTTGTCCGTTCTTAACGTTTTAGTTCAGTTTGATTTCATGCATCGAACACTGTACGTTATTCTCAACAGCACCAATCGTTTATAAATGCAGTCGCTGCGCCTCTTTATTGTGCCTGCTTTTGGCACGATTAATCGGAAGGGGTCCGAGTCAAATCAGTGGCCTACGATTGCGTAATAATGGATTAGACTCGGTTCTCGTACGAACAGAGTTGAAGTTGGTGCCCATGCAGGCTAGATGTCTATATCGCGGTAGGCTAAACACGATTCTAGTACCACTCGCGATCGCTTCGGGTTTAATCTGCGCCCTTTGAAAGTATGACATAGTGAAGACGACACTGCTTTGTAAATAACGTTAGAGATTCATCGAGAAATTAAAGGCTTTCGATGATGATTTGTGCGCATGCCAGTAGTATTGTTGCCTTTGATGCTTTTGTCGTTCTTGATACGGTGACAGCTAGCTTTGTCTTCAAGAACGTTTAACTGATACATCCGTTACTCCAGATATCAAGATGTGGAAAATGAGGTTTTGGTGGGACTTGAAATATACATGTGATACATTTTTAGGGCACAACGTTGCTGGCAGTAATGGTAGAGATTTAACGTTAGCAATAGAATTCGCTTCCAAAAATGGATTTTCGCTCGCGTGGCATTCTGATAGTGCGCGGATATGTCAAAATATGTGGAATAAACAAGTCAGTTAATGAATTTTTGGCTGTTGTAACCGATGCGGACGGCATGGATTTTTTTAGTTTGCAGTATCACGGTGGACATGTTGGACGAAATGTTCGCTGCCGCTATGGCAGCTAGTCACTTTTGAAAAAGATATCGTCGTTAAGTGATACATGGTGTAAACTCAGCTTGTTTACGTGATACGTTATGTGGACGAGGTTTCTTCGCAACGCTTAGAATGACGTTAGCACTGTTAAAACGCGAGTGCGCGCATCGCTGTTGAAAGTCTCTAAAAGCGTTGGTTCGCTAACGGCATTTCTTCGAAACTATACGTGCCGCTTAAAAAAATTTTTTGTTTTTCAATTGATTTATCAACTTCAACGTTGACGTCGATGGGGAGTCATCATTCATGTTACTCGAAGCAAAGCCGAATGACAAAGAATTTCTAAGTTTTTAGAAAAAAGTGGGGAAGAGCTTTGCCAATAGAGATTAAATTTTGGCTTTCCCAAGAGAAAAACAATTCCGCAAGTGACCCCCAAAACGTAAAAAGTATCATTTTCGTTGATGTTCGAGAAGGAAGAATATTTCCTTTTCCTCTCTGCAATGAAAGCAACTTGATTATGTTCGTTTCAGTCGCATTATTGCATCATGCACATAAAAGCCACATGTGGATGACCAGTAGGGGTTTTTCTCCCGCTCTGTAGCACAACCATAAAAAAAAGTGCTAGAACGCTTAATGTTTCTTTATGTGAAAATTCGCTTTTCGATTGCCTTAAACTACTATGCGCACATTTAAGAAGAGGAGTTACCATTGTAATAGAGTTGAGTATGATTTAAGAATATATGGCAATATTAGATGGTAATTCTACTTTTTCCCTAAGCACTTTTTATCTCTAAATTCAGGTGTAATCGATAACGGTTCCAAATCTAGTAAATAAATAGCAGAACTACGATTTGTCGTTGTCGTCATTTTTATGTGTTTTCGTTTCGCACAGTGAGCGTTACGCTTCATTCAGTCGAACATATCGCATTTCTGGATGTGAACTCAACAAAACGACCCAGATATCACCTTATGCAGCTTGACACTCATGTCGTGTTTTCACAGATTGAAAATGGAAACGTTAATTCGATTAGTGCTCTGAATTCAGATGCATCTTTCCAACTTGTTGAATCGTTGGCGCAGTAAATGTTCCATTCCTTGCTCTGATTTTCCTATCGGTCTTTACAGTTTTATGTGCAGAGTGAAGCATACAAGAAGTTACGAGTCACTAACCTAATATTCTTTTCACAAGTTTCCATCATGCCTGTTTTCAATACGTTCAGCGATTATTCGGTGTTTAAACAATGACAGAACGCAAACAGATAGCCGATGCCGATGGCCTCAAGGCTTCGATCTTCAAAGCGATTAAAAATGTTCAGGTTCGTTTTAGGCAAACAATTCCCACATTTTATAGGCAAAGAATTACAATTTCGCTAGCAAGTCCGAAAAAGCTTGTAAATGTATGGTCTCCTCAAGTTATTCTGCATCTGCTTGCAAAATGGAAAACGTTGATTCGTTCTCGCATCTAGCTAGGAAATTCGAGGATTATTCTGCACTGATGTGACACTTGAGCACTGCCACGTATTAGTTGCAGCGCTGCTTAACAACGGATCATTTCCATCTTTAATATAGTCTAACTAACTAGAAACTAGTTGTTAGCTCCGAAAGTTATATAGGCGAATTGCGAAAAGAGTGGTTAGACGTTGGCATTGTCGTATTTGGGAGGAAGAGCGGAGATAGGCTGCCGGCCATCACGACCAAACGAAGGTATCTAAGAGACACGATACTTTCATTTTATTTTTCTTGCTAGAGTTGGTTTACTCTCGGAAGAAGGCGTTCACAAATGAACACTTCGATCTAGCGAAGGTGCAATGTTTTCAATTGGCAGGATGCTTAAATCAACAAAAATCCTGCAAGAAAAATATATTCGTATATTAATAGAGTTGCAGTACATATTTGTAACGTGGGCAAACTTCCACTGGAACAACGTCTAAGAGAACGTCTTCTTGGTCCAATGTTTTGCTCTGTACTAGAATACTGAATTAGATATTTATGCAGCTTTCAGTAGAAAATAAAGTTCGGAGTCGATATTTCAAATACCATAGTCACTCACCTCCTCCACTATAGGAGATGTAACTAAACAGCATTTTTCTTCTATCGAAAGTGAAGTGATGTTTTGAGCATTTTATGAACGTTATGTGTGAAGGCTGATGACTGTTCTCATATTTTCACCAGTAGACGTTATGGAACAAATCTTGATTGTGGTTAGTTGCACTTCGCGAGCTCAGATTTTATCTGGAGGTTTCGTACGCGTTGCTGTTTATGTTAATTGGATGACTTGCTTATAGATTTGCTTTCTGTTATCGAATAATATGGTCCGAGAGGTGAAATTTTTTTAGAGCCCGGCAACCGAAACAGTTTCCGATATTGGCGTTATTTGGGGGCCTTTCTCGTTTTTTACTGCTCGGAAACACCCTTTCCAGCCTTCTTAAAAAAACAATTTTTCGTATGATTTTAAAACGCGGATTCTCATTTATGGTTGTGTACGGAATAGATGTTCGCAATTTAGTTCACACTACATGGAAATGAAAAGCGAGCACGCCCAGGTGCTGAACGGATGGCGACATTTTCGTCGGCTATGGGGAGCACATCGAACGGTGTGCACTCGCTGCCAACGTCAGATGCGCTTCCTGAGAACAACTCCGCTTTAAGCCATCGCTTGGATGTTGGCAACCGCGCGTCGCGTCATCTCAAACAGCAAGAGCAATTGTCAAGCACTGCAGCAACTGAGAACGCCAAGGCCGGACAAAGGCCTCAAGTTGGTTCTATCTTTGATAGTGAACATTCTTCATTCTCCATGCGTTTTTGATACGCTTGTAGAAACAGAAGTCCCCTCGCATGCTTATTGCTTCACTGAGCGGAGAGGTTGAAGTCGACCTATTCTACATCGCGAGAGCATACATCCCGCTTTGGGTGAAGTGGTATCGTTTGCATGCATGATGCTTCGGTCCTTAAAGAAGGCTGTTTTTCCTTGCAGTATTTAGATTCTTGCTAAGTTTTCGCAACAACCAAACAAAGCCTGGCGAATACACGTTTGTTCTAACAAGTCTCATCATACATTTTGGCGTACTTGCTCACTGTTGTACACTCGTTTGCATATAGTGATTTGGATATAAATAAGCCTGCAAGCATTTACCTGGCTATACTCATGTTGGATATTTTATGTGCATGTATTTTTATACGAATCGATATCTCGAAAAACGCTTAGGACGCTTGGGATATTACATGATGGCAGGTCGCAAACAAACAAGCCCGAAGGTTTTTCATTAAACACATCAAAATATAAGACGCCTTGCAGGATATTTGCACCGCGCCTTATGATGCGAATGCGCCATTTATAATAGATGCAGCAGCTTGCGCTGCATTTCGGTTGGTGTTACCGTTCGGTAGAACTAAATCCCTGGACTTTTTACGCGAAAATTATGATAAATAAAAAGAGCACGAAATCTTTCGCAGAATTTCAGCAAACACGAAATGGCGCACAGTTATGCCAAGATTTCACGAAAATACGTGAACAAAAGGGAGCAAAGGGGAAAGAGTGAAACTCACAGTACTTCGCAAGCTTCCGAACGAGAGAAAAGGCAAATAATCGGTAGCGATATTAGAAGATAAACTTCATGGTAAATCATGATTCCAGTGGAATCGCACATCGCATATCGCAAACTGCGATATGTAGTGGAAGAAACATCTTTCTGCATAGTCACCTCGAAACCACATGACACGATGCAATCGTGAAATGATCAGGTGTATGTTTTGTGTTTGCGAGTATTTTTTAACGTGGTTATTCTACGATAAGTTTCAAATAAATTGCAGGCATGTTTATTCTTTTTTAAATCCTCAGTCATCCATAACATTTGTAACTATTTCATACTTTAGCGAAATTTCGTTTCTTCCTGATTCGGCTCATCAAGACTCGCAGATAGGTATCGCGTTTAATAGCTGTTGCAATCGAATCTCCATTGCTCGCCTAGCGCAAAAACAAGCTTGCGTTATGAGTGCTGTGCTTATCGCAAAGCGAAACTTGTAAAATTGTTCAACACAATAAAAAAATAACGATAGAGGCGATAATGCAATGATTAATCAATTGTTTTTGCTTGCTCGCTTGAAGTGTGCGATACAAAATATGAAAGGTGAGTCGGAATTGCCGATGACAAGAAATACAGTCAAGATTGAATCGCTTATTTCCAAAGAATTCTTAAGAAATTTTTTCCAGATTTTTCAGTTCAACATTCGTAAAGACTGAGTCTTTTCAAATTACTTCTAGTAAGTAACCAGATAAAATTCATTTTTAGGGCTTCAAAACATGTTCAGCTGTTCAAATTGCACTATCACACCTATGCCGTGGCCTGGAGAAAGCTGTCACCATTCCAAAATTGATGCACGACGTGGAAATTTAATTTCATTTCATTGGTTTCGAGGCAGTCGATGGAGAAATTTCAGGTGCTGGGGTCCATTTCCTCTCTGCCTGTTATGCTCATACGTCATAGGCAAACGATCAAAACAAGGTAATAGGAACTTACTTTGATAAAGGTGGTTACAATCCGATCGCGCAGCGCTAAACACAACGCAGCAATACGGTGAAAGCGGATTTAACGGCAGACATTTTCGAGAAAAGAGACTACGGTGACGAGGGGAGCACTTAACTGCAAAACAGCGCTACACTTCTCAAATATGTCTCGACGAGAGGGAGTGTCGCTCTGGCTCTCTGGCAAATACTCGCGGCACACTATGAACCTCTGCTCTGCACCTCTATCCCTCCTACCCTCACGTCGTTCGCGTCAGTGCGCACATTTCGGTCGCTGTTTTTAGGAGCCCATTTTCCTAAAATTGGTACCAGAATTTGTTCGCATTCACGCTGTTTTTGAAACGCAAATGACATGCGATCAGTGAGATGCATCGTTCACTGCGGGGGAGCGGCTTGCTTTGATATTTGCGACGTTTTATATACCCTTTCTCCCTTGCATCAAACGATTTCTACACCTCTTTGCAAACGCTTATTTGGTGTCTCTACATCGAAGCGGCCCCCCTGGGTCCTCTATACCAATTCACACGGGTCACTGCAGGTAGCGCATATGATCAGCCTGTTTGGGTGCCGTCGAATTTTGACGTTTGTTTCTCACTTTAGCACCTGCTTGATATCTAGTGACTATGTTGTTGGAAAGACGACGTCCTGGGAAAAATCTTAGCAAATGATTGGCCAGCGTTGTTTCTTTTTTTTTTTTTTTTTTTTGCATAATGGTGGTGGGTGGCCACTTCAGCTGGGTGCACAAGAAAAGTTTGTTGGTGGCTGTTATCACGGTTGATATTCTCTCGAAACAGCGATATTTTCGTTGTTAACACTTATCACCCGCTCATCTTTGCCTTTTCCATTCATTAATAAATTTGCATTCTGTTGCAATGACGTGGCGGCTTCCATGTGAAATTGGTTTTCAGCCTCCCATTGGGAAGTGAATACATTATGGATTGGTCCGTTGTAACGTCTTCTGAAGCATGGTATTTGGCCGACTACCTCTGAGCTTCAATATTCGCTTATTTTTTGCTCTCGATGACATTGTGATAGGCGTCAGTACTGTCATTTTGCAATTGTTTCTTGATCGTTTTACTGGATATTTGCCTATTTTGATGGGCATGATTGGATGTACATCATCCACTTTTCACACTTGGTGGTGCATGGCCCTTTTTTAAACGAAATTTTTCGAGCAGCATTTTGTTTGAACTTTGCTGAACAATGTTTTAGGACTTTTTTTGAGAAGTCAACTCTTAAAGTGTTTCAAAAACCCGCATATAGACGTTGTATGCTGGCCGGAATGCGTCATATTGTTGCTGACTGTTTTTGTCCTTCGAAGCGCTTCAGTTGCTCTCGTTTTAGATAACGAGGTTGCTTTCCTTTAGAGGAATTTGAGAAGTACCGCCAGATGCAAAGGTCACTGAACGCCTTTGTTTTCTGTTTTACGCGCACGACTGTGCCAAAAATACCGGCAACTTACTAATTGTGAGTAAAAGCAAATGAGAAATTCAGTCGGTCCTTAGCAGCCGATCAAATCGTTTTCGGTTTATTGTCACGTATGGCTTTTTGGAATGTATTTCGACAGCTGGACTTCTCGGGTGCGGTAGCACGTATTTGCGTCACAACGTAGTCGCATCGTGGCACAAACGTTCTAGCGGAGGCGTCTTTGGGATTGGCTCTCGAAGTAGCACTTACATATGATGGTCGTTCTCACGCGAAGAGTGGTAGCTAAAAGCTGTTTGATGGCTTGCGACATGTAATATGAATTAGCGTAATGGGACTCATTCAAAAGGACTTCGAGGTAGCAGCCCACTGAAAGGTGAGCAATGTGCGAAAGAAATAATCCTCCTGCAGCAGTGATCCATTCATTCGGCCAGTTTCATGAGCGCACTGCATAAGTAAGGCAGTGGGGGATGGCCGACTAATGGTGCAGCGATTTCCGTCATAAGTTTCTTCTCAGCGCGTCACCGGGACCACTGCTGAAGCGTGTTCAGCATTTCATACCTTGATCTGACAACCAGCTGCCTTAGCTCATCGACGGAATCACTGATATCTGCCTGTATACTGGTGCATTTTTGGGGGGGATTTTCTTGATGCCGTTTCATGGAACTCTACTACGGTGTCGAATCGATACAGCACAAGACTTGGAGAGTAATGAACTAACGAAAAATTTGAGCAAAGAATCGCAGGGTGTGGAAAGTAGCTGCGGAAACCAGATGCATGCTTTGAATTAACTTAATCAAGTGCAGGGACACAGCAACAATAAGATATTCATGCACACGAGTATGGGGTCTCTGTGGATTAGTACACAAAAGTTTGGCACAGAAAGTTGAACCACTTAGTGCACTGTTCATCGTACGCGTTTCTCATTTGACAGCTTCTTCTGCAACTTATGGAAGTGAATAATTTGGCCTACAGTTGATGATGCTGTTACGGCAGTGGTGCTTCCCGCCTTCGTAGAACTAGTCCGAATGGAAACAAGAGGAAAAACATCTAAGCCTTTACGTTTTAAATTATACAAGAGTAATGCTGCTAAACTGCATGTTCAACGAGCAGTTGGTGGCAAGTTGGCAGGTGTTGTAAATCCAAGCATCAAATCTAGTGGAACAATCGTGTCATATAAGAACCAAGGCTATTAAGAAGCGGCATAAATTATTCTTATCGAATTGGTCACCTCATGGCTATTGGTTCCCTTTATTAATTTTCGACGACGGCATCTACTCTTTCATTTGTCTTTTTATAAAGTTCTCGGTGCATATGTTCAAATGATCAGTGCAAATAAGCCCTTATGTTGGATTTATTTACATCAATTTGTTTTGTGACAAAGTCATCACTTGCTGCCCTCATGTTAGCACATAAGTATGAATGATTGATGTGGTTTATTTACGAGTTTCTTTTTTTTATCTGTTGATCATCGAGCTCTGCAACCCACTGAACTAAGATTTCAGATGTGTGCTATCCAAAAAATTCACATCTGAGAACTGATCATATAAATAAGGCACATGTTCGCATGAAATTCAACACTGAATCTTGCCTTCGTTTGTTCATTAATCTTGTTCGTCAAGCTTGCAACACTTTTCTTTGACTGCATTCATGAGTCCGATTTTGAACTAATAAAGAAATCGCTATGACTTTGACCAGGCACATTTTTGACCAGGTGATTAGCAGTTTACACGACGATTTAATGACCACTATAGCGTTCATAAAATTCTGCTTCGTCGAAAATCTGGGACTTTATTTATTCCTCTTTTCTTATTGGGGAAATTTTTGATAAGTACGGACTTGTGATTGGTGATGTTCCCACACTGTGCCATCGTCGACACTAAAAAGTGCGGTTTTCAGCTTCAACGAGCAAATCAAAATGAACGTGGACTAAAAGTTCCCCGTGCATTTATTGAGGCGTGCACAAGTGGGAATACCGAAAATGTGCGCACACTTATTAAGAAAACGGTGCACTTTCGTTTGTTTTGTTTTTTTTTTTAACTTATATGTGTATGCATGCGTTTTATATAGCATTTATGTTATCGCTACTCGTGAAGATTCCTTAATGCATTAAAGTAATATATTTGAAAATTTTGCAAGGACAATTTGTGTACAGTGGGCGAAACGACGGCATGCGCAGATCGTGCCAAGCTCCTTAGCATGCTCTTTGTACTCAGTTCCATTTACTTCGTCGTAAAATATGTTCACAGGCTGGAGGAGGAGTTTCTTTACTTTGAATTTTCCCATGTTTGAGGGTTATGCTGAAACTTTGAACTTTCCTCTACTTCCAGATGTTGGAAGTACCCGAGTCAGAAGAACAGCTAGGGAAAACGTTTTCATGCTATGGAGTTGTGATGTGTAGGCTGAGAAATTCCATTGTTACAGTTGGAGCTGCTGAAAATCAGAACAAGTACTTTTCTTTCAGCCTAGCTTGGTTTCATATGCGCCTATGCTGTGCCATGGGTACAGTGGGCTGCACTATGCAGCCAAGGGAGGGCATCACGATGTGGTACGTGTGCTACTCGATAATGGAGCGGACGTCAATCTTCGAACGGTTGGTTCTAAACTGCACACGAAGCAGTTGTTCGTTGCAGAATTTTTATTTGTTCATTTCCTCAGTTTGCATTCCGCCAAAATTTCGACGGTTGATTTCTAGCAAGACAAATTGCCCTGGCGTTCTTGCTACGCATTCTCACATATTTTACAAGGGGAAGATGGGCAGTCCGCCTTGAATTGCATTTGGATGAATATGAGGGTGCTCATGCACGTTTTCTACATATTCCTTCCTCTAAGTTCCCACTGTGAAGAAGAGCTTGGCCAAATGGCGATTATATTCATTAAAATAGATGTTGCGCTATTTACGTCGTTTATCATGTTTGGGCAAACGACTGCCGGAAAGCTCACAGTCGTTTTTCTGAAACGGGGGAAATGTGCATCTCTCAAAATCTTGGGGTTGGGAATGTGAAGCGTGATTGCAGTCGCGAAAGGTGAATATTCCGAAAGAGTCTCTAGTGGCTGAAGCGGATTCCCGAAATGAGGCATCGCTTGCTTAACACAAGTGATTCGATCGGCTCGTATTATTTGATCGTACAACATCTAGCTCATCTTCATAATAGTCACCATTGAGCACGCGATGTTGCGGCGTGTTGATGAGTCTACGATGCACGAAGTGCTGTGCAGTGTGCGTGTGCAAGATTGTTTTTTGTTGCGAGTCTGTTTGCGATGATACTTTTCGTCCGTAGTAAGGGTTAATATTATTTCGTTAAGTGATTTTTTTTCAGGCGGTAAGTGCGTTATACGATTGTTGGAGCTTTCCGTTCGTATTGCTCTTCTCGTCGCTATGCTAGCGCTCGTTTATATTTGTACTTACTTCAGAGCGGTTACACGGCGCTTCATCTGGCCGCAATTTGCAAGCGGGCAAAAGTGATTGAAGTTCTGCTGAAAGAATATCGTTGGTTTTTCTCTCTTAATCCGAGTCTGTGCCTCAATTTATGTACTCACGAGTGAAACTTTTTTGCCCATCCTTGAAAACGATCAGCTAAATTGTTTTCGCGAACAGAGAAGATGTGCCACCCAAACAGCCAGATTACACAAGCTTTACAATCGTTACGTCATTATTCGACTATCTCGTATATCTCATTCGTCGTTTGAAACTAATTTTCTTTTTTGAAGGAATGAAGTTATTGGTGACAAACATCTGCTCATCGATGAAGCCTTTGAAGATTTAACATAATGTGTCCTTTTTGATAATCTTCAACAATAATGTTGTTCAAAGTTTGTTTAGCCGGTCGTTCTGCTTCTTCTTACAGGTATTTATGCAGTTTTTAAGAATTCCTTAATACAGGTGCAAACTGTAACGTCCTGGACTTATCTGGACACACCTTTGATTATTACGCCGGCTCGTTAATGTTCGGTTGGTTTTATTTTTATAGAGGAAGTTGATTTTGAGACCACATTTTTTACTAAGCTCGTGATCGGCTGTTGTGCGGAGTGAACAGAATTTATGAGAGGATGAGTAGCTGAATGTTGCCAGTTTCAAATGATAAAACAGCTGCGTTTTTTGAGCCGTTACGAAGTAAAGAGAAAAAACTGAAGTGGGTGTTGGCTTTGCTCAGCCGCTCGCTTCGACAAACACCAATCTGTGTTGGATTTTGTAGTTCCGAAATGTAATCTAACTCGCATTTTCCCCACTGAATGTCGTCAGTGAGATATGAGGACTGAGAAATGCGACATTTGGCAAGAGATGTTGAGTGGTTCTGCGCGAATGTGAGGTGGAAAGCGGGCAGCATAGCTGTTGCGATATATGAGCGCCTCTGTGGAATCGGGTTAGCAGCTATTTTACGAGTCCCGATTAGCACTTTCGTGTGCCCTGTGCCCATCGATACGTCTGCAGAAATGGTGAATTGTTTGTTGTGTACGCATACGGCGCGCGTTTCCATCTCATCATGTGCATTCACATGAAGGCTATTTGAGCGTAGATACGAGTCTAATGCTAACTCAGAGCCACACTTAGCGATTTATCCGCTTCTCAAACATCGCATTGTTTTCTTTCGCTCATCCAGTCAAACTATCTCCACAGCTGTCCCCAAATTTATATATGCGTTATTTATGATGGCTGCTAGCGTGATAACTTTTTTGAAGCCAACGAGACATTCTTAGCGAAGCAGAAAGTGGCTGTCTCTTTTACTGTACGTCAACGCCGGATTCCGTGGAAAAACTCTGTTTGTTACCCTTACCACAACTTCTTAATATCTCTCCATCCCCGTACGAAAAGAATCAGAGAGTTTTCACGGCTTCGCATTTATTTTCCAGCCCAACGGCAATTCCATTTGGACTGGGTTGGTTATCGCATAAAGGTGCTGTCGGCTTTCCAGCCTCAACTCTCCTCCGCTCAGCCTTGATATGAAAATCGCGTTCGTCAGTTAAAAATCATGTGTGATCGCATGTGATGCAGAAGAGGAGGAAGGAGAGGGAGCAGGACGACATCGAGTACTCAAGTATTTGCACAGACAATACATATGCCAAAAACCAATTGCAGATGTATGGAAGACAAGAAGAGGCGGTGGTGCAGAAAGGCTGTGCTTGCAGCACACAACGTCATACGATGCTGGTGAAAGCAATACAAATTTAGACACAAACAAGACGGGACCGAAGCCACACTGTCAGAATAATTGTGTCGGCACCACACGGGATGTTACTAAAGCTAGCATGGCGGCACCTTGCACGTCAAATTCAACTGCTCCTTAACGAGTTGTCAGTAGCGGCCCAGGTTGGATCGATGGACCGCTGTCTTAAAGAATACGAGGCTTTCTTCCAATAGTGCTTCCCATCTTGAGGGATTTCAAGACTTTTATAAATCCTCATTTCTTTCCGCTTTGCCTTGTTCACAAGTTTTTATAGGCCGTCATCTCAACAAGAACCTTCCTCTTGAAATGTTATCCTCCATCGTTTTGGATTTGGAAAATTCCCTTCTCTTTCCGCTGGTACAAAACTTAAAAGTGTCCTCGTTTCAGCAAAAATCCGTGCAAAAGTATTTCTACGATTTCCGAGTGGTGTGAAAAGATTTGTGCAGGGCATAACGAAACTGTGAGGTATTCAATAGCTGTGATTCAGGCATGTTTTGTCTCTGATTTGTCGTATATCATCGTATAATCTTCTTATGTACACTTACAACTAGTCCGCTCTTTATTCTTCCAGACTGCTGATGAGCTTAATGAGCTTTTGTAGACCTGCTTTGTTTACTCGAGTATGGGTGGCTGTTTGAGGTACAGTTGAGGTATTTGGCCATTTTTATGTGCTGTTCGCTGACGATACTTAGCTTTTTTGGCTACAGACACGAGAGGCAAAGTCGCCTCATGCAGAAACGCGTCGTCGTGGGTGACATTCGCGCTGACCCGTGAAACGCTTTTCGCGGCGTCGTATTATGTTCTTCACTTTGTGGTGGGGAGATCGAGTTTTTTAGTTTACGCATGTTGGCGATGATGGCGATTAACTGACACGTCAAACACACCGGTCGTCTCTAGCTGTCGGCGAGGTCCACTTGCCCCAGCGGACACACCACCGCGCTTGCATACGCTTCATTACCGTTCCCTAATTAAGCGGCGGCAAACGGCTCTGAACTTGTTGTCGGCACTGTTTTGCGTCGATTTGCGTTCCTCACCTGTTTGTCAGACAATCTTTGGATCGTTGCTTTATATGCGCTCAACATTGGCTATCTACCCTCTCTGATTCGTTTTCCCCTCTATCGTCATCGCTAATTTCCTTCTGCGTCGATAGGCTGACGACCTCATTCGCCTTCCTGTGAACGTTTTCCTCTGTGGAGGGGCGTTCACTCGTTCGAGACAAGTCATGGCTTTATTGTATGACAACTTGGTTCAAAATTGTCATTAGTCGAGAACTGAGAGCTGCCTTGTAAAACATATCCGAAGGTGGACGCATGTACTTCCATAAATACTGCCTCTCCTCTGTCCTTTTGTTTATTCACTTTCATACGTCGTATCACTTCATCGAATAGTCTGTTTGTAAAAAGCCTTATTAAACGTCTTTTTTAAAAATGCCTCCTTCGGAAGCACTAAAAGTGCGCAGTGCATGAGTTTGGCTTCAAGCTCTTGTTCTCTCCAGTTCGTTCATTTAGTGGGCAAATTGCAAAAACAGTTGCATGGAATCAATCGTTTTACAAATTGGTGGTAACAATATCAGCATGAAAGAAGAGGTCATCGTCATCCCTTATTCTTTGCCAACTACCTTGAAAGTTTCCTCCTCATAATGTTTTTTTTTTCATTTACAGGTGTGATTCATGTGATTCGTGTTCAGTTCACTGCAGTTTTTGCTTCGTTTCGTTGTACCTGCCACTTATGGAATATTCTCTTTATCGGAGCGGGTATCATGGTTACCAGTGTCTTAGTGTGCGCAGTTCGTGTTTGTGACAGAGCGTTTTTATGTGAATGTTGATTGTTCTTTTATCGTTTGTACATATGCCCTACTTGTAATGTAACATCTACGTTGTCAAGAATTGCATTTCGATGTTTCTGTAGGGAGTCGCGTGTCTAACAGTTCGATCGTTCATTGCTAGTTGCGTTTTCTTATAAAGGGAAAATAATACGCTGAATAGACCAATGAAGAAATTGAGAATTGTACGCGCCTTTTTCTTGCGTGGTAGCAATTGGTCGCATCCGTTTCTTCGCTCGCTGCATAAATTTATCATTAGACGAAGCGTTCTAGTATACTGTTTGCAGATAGCAGTGCTGCTTTGCACGGTCGATGATTATAAGAAGCAGTTGTGGAGAGAAGCAAGACAACAAGTTCTGTCTTTGTCAGTTACAGCATCTAGATGGAAGCAATGCGTAAGGGTGGGATTTACTGGGACTGAGAGGGGGGAAGATAACAACTGAAGTAGTTTCTAGATTGCTCACATTCGAAAGTGTCCAGTTTGTCTTTTAGAGAGGCTTAGTTTACGAGAGTTGCAACTATGAATGGCAACAACTAGTTGCAGTGGATTAAAATTGAACCAACATGTGACGCCTATCGAGTGAGCGATTCCGTGGGAATGATTGCTTGGTGTGGAACGCAAATAAATGATGTGTTATGCTCGGAAGCGCTCTCAAATTACCCGTCGGATTATCGTTGCACGCAGCATTTCCGTACCGTTTCGCTTTAATTATCTGCTTTAGAGCCGATTTGCATAAAGCTCATTTAGTTATGCAGGAAGTCGCGTTGTTCATTTCTTATCTTAAATCGACCGTGGTCACACACATTTTGCTTATAGCCGAGCAACAGCTTATAGTGGTGGCGTTAGATCAGACGAACGATAAGCCACAGCCATGCAGCCGCTTTCTGCAGCTGACGCCGTCAAGCACGTATGCGGCCGTTTCCACGCGGAATGTTATCACGATGAAAGGGTTTGCGAGGAGCAGCACAATTTTCAAAACAGATATGACTTCGCATTTAACAGCGAGACGAATTTTCGCAATCAGAATTCCCATCTTTGAAAATATGGAATAGAATGTTTTGTGTTTTTAAAGAGCTTGCCCAGAAGTTCGAAATAACAAGCGATAAAATGCACAAAATTGCGGCGCTAGGTATTAGAACATTTCGCTTAATGGAAGCAGCTGGAGGTTTTCCAAATACGTTGAGTTCGTCGAGGGTGAAGGTTTTATTTTTGTGTCGCTGAATACAATAAATCTCAGGGCAGCCAATTAAATTGACAGCGTTTACTTGAGATGATACTTCGACAATGTACAGGCCAAGATAAGCAATAATCGGATTATCGCTATGCCACTGCACAGACTATTGAAAATCGATGTGATTGCTTGTGAATTCATCTTTGCAGTGTCTGGGAGGTTCCCATTCAGACGACATTCAACTTCAAACCACTGTAGCAGCGCATTGAAGATACGTTTATGTGATAAGCTCATGAAGCGCTTCCCATTTATAGTTCCGCTGTCTATAATCGATTAGCGGCACACTTCAGCTTTGGAACGACATCAAATCTATCTGCTTCTCTGAGCATAAACGTCTTCACAAATATTCCGCTCGTGAAGTATAGCTTCTCTGAACTAGGAGGATGCACTCAACACGCTCTTGGTATCTTCTTCACCTGAAGCTTGCAGAGGGAATCGCAAACTGAGAATTGCGACTTATGCCTTATTAAAAGCACAAAAGATCAACGAACGTGTTTCGAGTAGGCGAAGTTGGGACAATTCAGAAAGCACGAAAAATGGTTTCATTGCTTGGTCGCTAGATCACTTGAGTTGAGTAAAAGCGACTGTTGTTCCAAGGTCAACTCCCATAAAGATGTCGTTGCCAAAGGCGAAGTACGGGAAGTGGGGATGCAGTAATTCGCACTATTCAGTAGAACAAAACTCCAAAGAACGAGGGGCACATCCGTATCGTAAGTGACCATTTAAACGTGCCTACAATGCTTTATACTCATAAAACATTTTTTGGGCGGCAAAAAACCACGTCAACAAGGCCACAGGAAAGAATTTGTCCTCCAGCTTGCGCCGCTACTACCCTCCGACATCGCATTGCTGTTTTTAGTGGGAATAACCAACAAAGAAAACATTAGAACAAAAGCGCATCCATGGTTGGGATGCGCGTGCATTGATAAATCATCTCCATGGTTCGCTAAATAAGGGTTTTTAAATTTCGGATGGTCTGCGCGCTTATATGTGTTTATTTTTATGTGCATGCGCTCGTAGCAAGCTAAATATCTCCATAGCTCTTTTTAGAAAGCTCCATGATGCTGAGAAGTTTTTGTCTACTCATATCACTTGCTTGTATTTTCTTATTTCAGTATAAATGATTGACATATGGATTCCTTATAGACTTGTGCGGAAATGATAGGTTAGCTTCATAGCAGATAGCTTCGAAAGCTCTAATATACGAAAGCGAACTAACAGAGCAACTTCAATTTCGAATGGTTTTTCATGTTCTTTGGGACTGAAAACCGCGAAGGTTTTGTGCACATTGCATTACTGCTTCTCTTTTTCTTGGTAAATGTTGTTGAAAGTTCTAAGAGATGGCAGCTACTTTCTTACATTCTATGTGCCTGTTGTGAGGTGATCTGTCTATGCACCCAAAGAGAATGGATTCGTTGTGTGCTTCGAATAGATATGAATTTGGGCGTTTCGCCGGTTGGCAGTAATTAAAGGTGTGATTGTGTGTTCGGATGAGACGAGGCGCTTTGCTCTTGTTGTTGGGAGTGCTGAATGCAATGACGCTGTCAGACGGATGGATAATGGTACTGTGAAAGGCGCATAACGATATAGTGCAGAATGAAATAATTGTCCCAATATGAGCACATTGAACGCAAAACATGCGAGAACATCAAAGGGTGCATTTACCTCTCTCCATCGGGCTCTATTATAGGCGTGCCGCGATGCGCAAACCGCTTCCACTTACACACATTCATATTTAGCGGCTGTCGGGACCCCGTTTCAATCACACAGAAGTGCTTCTCAACCCCTCTATGATCCTCTTACACCCACCCTCCAGGTTCCAGGTCTCTTTATTTCATTAGCTCAGTGACTCGTAAGGAAAAGAATTTGTAGGCTGCTTGTTAGATGGGTTCATCAAATAGTCTCCTTCAAGTTATGAAAGCTGCAAATACATTTGAACTGGAAAGATGCATCGAGGACGCCGAGTTTCAATGAGGAGCATACAACACCGAGCACACTGTCCAAGAGGATGCCGAGTGCATGCAGGGTGCACGAATTGGTCGTCATACAACATTTAGAGCCATTTTCACAGCCGTGCCTTAGTAGTGATATCGGCATTTGCTATGTTCTCATATAACATTTGCTTAGGACAAGTTTGTGGGTTGGAACCATTAAACTGTAATGAGGCACAAATTGGATATGAAATTGGTCACATAACAGTCCGATAATGAAAGCAGTGCAAAGCTGTTGTTAATTTGCTCTAGATAAACAACAAGTGTAAAAAAGATTAGGAAAAAGGTACATGAAAGCACTCATGACGCACATCAGATTTGCCTGGCGCTTAAATGGCAAAACTACGTGCGCATCGTGCGCTAGTGACACTTGTTTGCAAATGCCGCAAATATCATAATTTCTGCAAGTGCAGATGTCCTCTCACGGACTAAGATTCATTTGTTTTGCCTTTCGTACTGCCTATATCTCAGAGTTCTTCTGAACTATCTAATCATGCATTCTGAACAGATTTGGAACTAAAACCGGCAATGAAAACTGCTGTACCATTGAAGCTGGTACATTCAGAGAGCTTTAAAGTGAGAAATCAGCTTCGAAACGAACGCGATAAGAATGAGCGTGAATTAGCTAGGCGGAGGAGAGTTTGCTGGGCTCACAGCAAGAGCGTAATAGTGGGAACACTATGGATGAGTGCTAGCAAAATAGTCATTCTCTTCAGATGTACTTCGGTTATCTTAGCTTTATATTCGATACACCAACTGCACCGTCGCATACAGTCTTAACTGGTCCTGCGCCGTACAGTTTCCCAGCTATAGTTTGCTCAGAGCTATTGGGGCGCTGTGACATGAGCTCGTCAAACCACAAGCAGCTAGTTGAACGGCAACAGAGCGCACACAGCGACCTGTTCTATTTCCCTTCAATTACTGTAACTCTTTTCAAGCGGCTATTCGCGACACCACCGCTATGCATTTTGTCGTTTGTTCCGATGTCACCTCCGCGTTGCTGATTGCCACTGTAGCGGATTGCGCACTTCGATAACTACATCGACACTGTCACACAAGCGTATCACAACAACCCCTTTAGCTGAAAAACATGTGCTTATTAAGGTGCTTTCGTTATTCAGCGGCACTCGAAGAGATCGGCTGCGACTGTATGGGGACAACAAAAAGGCAGCGCCCCTCCACTGAGGTTTGAGCTTGATGCGTGAGCGATAAATCAAAGCTGGTGGCTGTCAACCGGAAAGCGAAGAAGCCATATGGTTAAGGACGAACGTAAAGAACAGATGTATTCGCGCGATCCGCATACATACAAGTACGCTATCCATGCTCGCCGCCCTCGAAAACGCGCCCACAAACCTTATATGCTATCTCTGTTCAATGTCATACCGATTTCAAGTCACGAAAGAACAATCTGAGCACCTGCGATCAAACAATGTTGTAGCTTCCAGCTGGGGAATCTTTGTTCAGCCCTGATTTAAATCATACTACAGAACATTTAGCATGCATTTCAATAATTAATTCATCGTGCAAACTGAGTACCGCAAGCACGACTGGATACTCTTCATTTTTATGGTACCCTCCGTGTTGGCTGGTATTGTAGCGCCTTCACTTTTTGGGTGCCCGCCTTTATGGTATCGTCAGATGCATTAATACGTTGTTGAGATGTTTTGTGACATGAACACATTGTAGCAGGCAATTGACCGCTTAATGGTGCGCGTATGTATAAACAAAGCTGGGAACGACCATATGGTACGGGGTGCCTTCGCAGGCGCAATGTCCACCGTGCGGTCGCGATCGTGTGCAGGCTGCTGTCTTCGGAAATTACGCTCAGGGAGTTAGCTTTTTTGCACTTGCTCACTTAATCCTCGACAAATGCAGCAAAAGGCAAATGGGAACGCCCGCCGAGTGTCTACCATAATATGCATTTTTTGTCAGTTCAGCCCAAGAAGTTGCCAGGTGTTATTTTGGCAACGCAATAGAGGGGCGTTTAATCATGCTTTGGTATACGACTCTTGCACCAGGAGTCAATCTACAGGCCACATTGTAGGAATGATCTCCCATTGTAAATTGCACACTATATCTTGCGAAATAGTTTCATCTAATTCCATAAACACTTTGTGAGTCAAAAATTGAAGCTGCTTAGCAGACGTATAGAGTCATGTTCATGTTGACTATATGTATACATAGATGCATACCATAGCACTCGTTCTTGCAAATCGTGTGCAAAAACGCGTGAAAACAATGAAAAGGGAAGAGCAAGAAATAGAGTGGAGTGTGGGGTTGAAATGTTTGATGGGCACACTCAATAGCCACAGTTGATCACTCAACAAATGATTGAGTGGATTCGTTGAAAAACTCTCTTAGCCGATTCGACTGCTGATAAGCGCTTCTCGAAGGGTTGCTGCGAAGTTTGGTGGCACGATAGGAAATCAGATAACGTTTCGTGTGATGAACGCGCGAATTTATTCGATATGGCAAATAGCGGCAACGCGGCGTTTGTGATACTCCTAAGTGAGGGTTTTGGTTTGAGTGCACTCACAAGCAAGACAACGTTTACACTCAACACGCGGCTCTCTCTGTCTCCTCTTTAGGGGGAATCATATAAACATCAGCCATGGGAGGTTATTACACCACGACAAGAGTGATAGTGGATAAAATGTAAGAGGAAAACACGAAACGTGCTAGAAGGATAAGCATAATGCCAAAGCTTTCAAGCACCTTGAATGCTGGCGATCATATTGCATAAACGACTGGTAAACAGTGTGATACATTTTGCTATAGAGCAGTTCATCTATTCGAAGCAGAGAGTTTTGCTGTGAAGTGATTTTTTTGTTATCTAATATGAGGAAATGTTTCATATCCCATTTACTTTAAGGAATCAATGAATCGTAATGACATTTCGCTCAGATAGCCATTGCGCCTTATGCTTAGCAAATTTCTGGGTGAAGCACCAAACGCGTTTAAGAAAAAAATTCGGTGACAGATGAAATATCATTTTATCGTCTTTGTATGTGCAAGCTTGCATTAGGGCATTCATGCATGGTGGTCGATTCGGCGCGATAAAGACGCCCTCCGCAATTTACCACATATGGTCTGCCAAACAGGTAGAAAAAGGCTCGAAGAGTTCGAACACAGAAAGAATTTTGATTATGCTTCGGTTACGCAAAATCGCCGATTCGTTGCTTACTGAAATGTTGAAAGGTGCGATATGCGTGGGCTGGACATGAATTGAAATGTGGATTTCACCCGCCGAATGTGATGACTGAGACATCCTCAAGCACCGATTTGAAATGACGAAAAATAAAGGCACTCATTTATGCATATATATACACAGCTTTTCGCCCTAAACAACTATATTACCTTTCTGCAAGTTTTCTGCAAAGAAAAACCCTCGAGAAAAATAGTTGGCAAAAAAACTTCTCTTCACATTGGCTCTTAGCTTCTGCTTGTTTGAACTTCTTCAGCGATAACTTCCTGATAGAAGCGCCTCGATAAAAAATTCCTTAAAAGGCAGTAAGGAAAAGTGAATTTGTAATCCAATACAACACGCCTTCTCGATATCACTAATAACCGTCATGAAGAAGGAATGGACGATCCCAACTTTAATTTGTCAGGGCATGGTATCGGAAAGAATACCAGGGGCGATGGGTAATCCCCAAATTGCTGCAAGGCTGAGATGGACTATCAGTGTTTTAGGTTCGATTTGGCTGATGTATTTTGGCTGATATATTTTCAGCGAGTTCTTCATGAATATTATTAAATGTCGCTAAGCCGAAAGAATGCTAGTGCTTGGATTAGTGAGTTCAACAGCTCGGACCATTGACGAGGAGGGCTGTTGCTGACCGCCAACTCGAATCATCAATCATATTCGCGGGTGAGGCGTGCATATTAACTGGTTCAGCAACGCAACACGATTGCTCTCTTAACGCACCTGTCGCCCCTCGACAGCACCAACATCGGCAGCAGCAGCGGCGGTGGCGTCCGCTGCAATGTAGAATGTGTCCGGAAGCACCCCTCCCTATCTTCAACACTCGTTCATCTTCACCTCATCCACCTATCATTAGCGTCACCTGTACATAGCACAGTCAACTTTTGTTCTGCTCATCGCTCAACACATAAATGCGTCAACCAAACGCCTTTCGCAATCCCACGTAGTTTTTCTCTTCTTTCCATGAATACTTTGATCCTCTCAAACATTGCCTGACCGTGTCATCTGCTCATTCTCCACAATCTCTAGTTTTTTCATCTGTGTTCTAGCCCTGCAATCTCTATCGATTCGGAGTTTTGAATGCAGTGGAAAATAAGCAGATGATAAGAATTGTGGAGCTAAGAAAAAATGTGAAGAATTTTGGGGCGTTATTTGGTGAAAAAGCTAATCACTAAAAATGCACCCCAAGTACTATCCTCAGTTTTTAAACACAGCTTATGGAGGGTCATAACAGCATCAGTCAGTAAACGATTCCTGTTCAACTCAAACAATAAAAGTGATGGGTCTGTCACGTTGACGTGTAGTACCAAAAGAAAATACCTTTTCTTTAACTGATGATGCGATATTTACGCATAATGACAGCGTTCAACAGGCCTTAAAACAAGCAAATATATTTTGTTAGTGTTCATTTGGCTGCTCATAGCCGAATTGGTTAAGCGTGTCAGACGCGCAACAGTGTGCTCGTCTGCCTAATCCTCGAGCGGAAGGAAATTGAACGACCAGTTGATACGTCGACCGGCAGCGAGAACGTTAAAAAATCCTTATATTGGTGTCGGAATGGCGAAACGAGACGTTGCCATGTGAGATTACGCTAAAGCTGACTTCTTTCCCTAACAGCGCTATAGTTGCTCACTCGGTGTTTTCAGACTAAACCCTCAAGTCGTTTGCTTGAACAAGTCTTGCATGATTATGCTCTTCCTACATGATTTGTGAGCATCATCAACGATTCTTGAAAAATGCGGCAATTTTTTTACTTCAGAGAGGGAGATAAATGGGGAAAAAGAAGGAAGGAGAGAATGTAATAGGGATAAGAGCCTCCTTTTCATGCTGTGGAGGATCATATCTTCCTTCACACACAGTAATCAAGAAGCAGTTGTTAAGAAATAAAGCAATCAAACAGTAACGCTTTCTGTAAGACTTCGAAGATTTTAAATTTGTAGAGTTGCCTGATCTAGGTTGGCTGACGCAAAGTTGGATGATTAGGTTTCCAAACACGTCGGCGGTTTACGTTATCCATTAAATGCATACTAAAGAAACTTGGTGTGCTGGAAGTATTGAGCTGAATTTTCAGCTTATTCCGTTAGGTGCGTTATGTGTTATTTAATTGACTATTTCAGAATAACACAGATACAATATAAGAGATGGGACATCAATCGCACTGAGCAGAATAAACTTATCTTTGCGGAATTTGTTCTTTTGCATTTACATTAGTTGCTTTACTAGGTGCACAATGAATTAATACATCACTGTTATGGTGACAAAATGAGCTCATCACCACAAAATCGCATAATCCTCGATGGCGTTGCATCTTTGAGCTGCTTATCACGTTAACCTCACTATCGAATTCGTTATAACCTCATGATGGTAAGTTGGTCAAGCAAAAGTAGCTTAGATAGAGAGTAGTTGAAGACGTAATAGATAACAATTTCGCACACAGTCTCTGAGTGAGCAGTGCATTTTGCATATAAAGCATATAACGACCATCAAGGAGGTATCAAAAAGCCTTCATATAGACAAATGTTCAATAGTTTATTTGACCTACAAAGTGGATTCGTTTCATCAACGCTTGTTTAATGCTTCAACTGCTACCGTCGTTACTACTGAACACTCAAGAGCAGAGACCAATGAATATGCAAGCTAACTGGATGTTTTCGCTTTCATACTTCAGCAGACCTTCAAGTTGTCACAATTCCACCTCGCTCTTAACGCATTTCCGTTTAGATTGCTTTCCATCGACAGGAAGAGTTGAAGTCGCAGCGAAAGCGGGTAAAAACCATCAACGTTTAAAGAGCACCTTGAAGTAGCTGAACAAGAAGTGATCAATCCAAGGTGAAAAATTTTTTCCAATGAGATTTTGCACATAACGATGTACTGATGATCATCACTCTTCAGTCTTCCTCACTGGAATGCAGCCCTTCGTTGCAAAACCGATACATCTCGCAGCTCTACTATCAAAGCCGACACAGCTTCAGAAACCGCCTCACAATAGCAATCAAAATCACCACACCTGTAGAAGAATCCCCTCATTACATATAAATCAAAAGTCCATGTTTGTTCGTCAGCGCCAGAAAAAAACTTCTTCAGCAACGAATTCGGATACCTACATATAAAACACTTAACGACTATGGCATTGTCTAGGATGTGCATATGAAGACTAACCAGGGACATAAAGTTCCCACTTTTTTGCAAAACTTTGCATGCTTCTGATCAATAAAGGATTTATGGGTATGTTTGCTAGACAGGTACTTTTCATTTTTATGTCTCAAGCACTTGGCAGTTAAGTTGCCTGGGTGAAATTCCAGGGCATAATTGTTGACAGTCATAAAACACGCATTCCATTCAAGGTTTCAATGTGGGAAACACGAATGAGAAAGGCAGACTGTGGCGGAGTCTTTACAGGATTTCGAATACGCCGGTCTGAATATTCACTTTCGTCGAAGAGAATAATTTTTTTCTTCAAATTTACTAACGAATTTAAGGCGAAAACTGATAGATCTATCCATTATTTATGCAAACACCAAGAGTCATTTTGATTCGCAAATCACCTGTCGCATATGAATGCGAATGACGGTCGTGGTCAAATATGTATAGGGAAGACGGTTGAACTCCTCAACAGCCAAAAAATAGCAGTTCTCTATGATCCACTAAGTTTTATTTGTAGGCGAAGCACCTGTAACTTCAAGCTTACGAGCACAGTGCAATAAGCGAAAAGGTATAAGTTGAAACAGTTGTAAACATACTACGACTGGAAAGTGCTCAACATCTAATTGTGAAGCTCAACAAGGTGGGAAGCGAGAGAGCACTTTGCATCACTTGTGACCGTGATGTGTGAGCGTGTAGTCGTTTTTTGCCTTTCTAGCCGCCTATCGCTTTTCTAATTTGCCTCTTCTTTTAGTGCCGCCGTTGCGAGCATATTCAATCCGCTTATAAGAGGGGCGAAGTTTTTGATTCGACGCAATATGCACAAATATGTAAATGTGCATTAAACAAAGCAAGTTTTGCATCTTCACTTTGGATATTCTCTCATAACAGAAGCGATATCGCACCTACTTTGGAGTACTGCAGAATTGTTGATGCTTAAAGTGGTTGAGTGCATCTGTAGATACGTTCTTCTCGAAAAAGACGGAACGCGTGCCAAATAGCGTCACGTTAAAAGTTCGCTTTTCTCATTTGATTGATTGGAGGCACTCAAGCTGCGAGAGAAATTAATGACTTCGTGCACTGTGAAAGCGAACTGATCCGATTCGGAATTCTATTTGAATCCATTGAAGGCGATTGTTGATAGTTCAATTACGTTGTTTAGCTCTAAAATGCGCGCCAAAACATGACGCACAGTGAGAAGGACGCTGAAGTGACAGCCGCAAACACGATAAGGAGGACGACAGTTCACGAAACCGTAATCGAGCAAAGATCTACGATACGTAGAGCAACGCTGACAAATTCATCAGATAGCAGGCGCCTAAGTGGTGATCATGAAGCATGATAACGGAGCGCAAACTCTCCTGTCTAGCCATGTGCTCGAGTTCGTGCAACCCCAATAAAAACTTTGTTGCGTTCTTTTCGTGCTGTTTTGCCTTCATCGCTTTCGCCGGGTAATCTGTCGGACCGATAACGCGCCTATATGACAATCATTCCTAACCGGTTCACCTTGCTTCCAATTCGCCTTGAATTTCGCACATTTCCTTTAAAGTGGTACTTTTGTTAATTTGATGCTATCAGATGATTCGTTTATTCAGTCGAAAATGAGCACACATTTGGCACACAATGTATGAAAGCATGCGCCGCTTAGATACTCTCATCGCTGTGATTAGGGAAAGCAACCTTCACAAGTACTTTCTTGAAACAGCTGTGTCTGGGAGGCTTGAACGATGGCAGCATGTGGAGGGCAAATATGTGCACTCTTTGCTAGCAGCATCCTTGTTCATGCCGTTGTTGATGAGCTAACATATTGAATGGGTGCTTGTTCTCGTTTCGTACAACATCTGCAGAGCATTTTGCTTGTTGCAGACGGGTGACCGCATGGTCGCATAGAGAACATTTCTCACGACATAGAAGTGCGCATTAGTTCCATTGATCTAAAAGGAACGGGAAAAGAGTGTTTTGCTTTTACAGTTTAACTGTGTCAAAATTTCTATGCAAAACATATAACACCAAGCAGAGGGAAAGGCTGATGGTTGGTTTAGTTCACTTGGGATAGTGGAAAAAAATGATGAGGTAGAAGTTCACGGAAGAGCAGATAGCTTGTAGACAGGGCAAATAGTCAAAAATGATGTGTTTGCATCATAATTGCAAAAGTTGATCAATGAAAATTGCAAAATAATATAAAAATGTGGAGGAAAGTGATGTACTGAAATTGCTTGAAAGGCTCTAACGGAAGGCCGTAAAATGGGCGCTGATCGTTGATGCAAATCACAGCAAGTTGCAAAGTAAAAGTGGTGCGTCTAACATTCACTTCTGATATATGCAGCACACAGTGCCTAATTCCTCAGAGAGCTTGTCGTGAAAAGCGTCAGTAATCCGTGCCGTTATGTTTTCGCTGGCGAACAGCCGACAAATAGAAAATATTTCTTAGACGGCTAACTTATTCATCAATCCTCAACTATAATGACGCAATAATCAGAACACCTCTCAAAGCACAAAAAAGTCAGATATGCGGCTTGTATGTTCTTTGCATATTAGTTCATCAAGTATAAGATGAGCAACCTTTAAGCGTTTGAACACATCAACACCGCCTGCAGATCTTAAAATTTATTTCACTTTACTTTTTGAACAAATTAATTTTTGGATCATCACTGCATGGAAATTTTCCTGCGGGAAATTTTTCGGAGGTCTCAGCATTTTCGAGGGAGTGTTTTTGAACGAGACAGAAAGGCACTTTCATATAGTTCTCTGCCCTCTAAGACATCGTCGTGGTAAATTTTTGGGCTTAACTGCAGATTACTTGCGGAGGAATTTCGCCGTAAACGAGACCTTCGCTTATATATGAGTTTTATTTTTGAAATCGGGATCCAAAATGAGTATTGGTGCCCAATGCGGTAGGTTCCATTCGAATGAGTAGGAAAAGAAAGAGAAAGCGAGACGGCAAGAAAGGTGTGTGTCCTCCATATATGCTTTGCTATAAAAAACAGGGTACTTTGAGATGATGAGTCTCGTTTAAAAACGATGTGAACGAATACGGCATTCGAGTTGTAAAACGCACTATTCGAAGATGGTGGTTCAAAAATTTCGGGAATTGAGTGAGAGTATTGTTGGCGTGCACTTGTGCCCCTCAATTTCCAACCGTCTTGCAATGTGGCGGCGGTTTGACAAATTACTTGACGCTGCCACCGACCAAGATAACACCTATTCGGCGTGATTTATTGACAAGCATCCCTCCACACATCAACAAAACTGGGAAATGCTCGTAACTTCGCGCATAAAAGCGCACTGTGTTTAATCTTAACGCAAATTCATGTGACAGGAGAAATAAGTGACCAGGCCACCGTTTATTTCTCGCACTCTGCAGCCGCACTCCTTTCATACCTAGCATAATACAAGTAGAACGTGTTGAATATGTACACGAATACAGGCAATTGCCTTCATTACATTTGCTGACGTCAACACAAAAGTGTGTTACCAAAGCCGCTGATCGCTGTACAACATGATAAGAGACGGTTGCACATTTTCGTAACTTCTTCGCTTATGCATGATTTTTTTTTCGTTGGTTACGCATTTACTGAAGAATGAGTAAATATAAGGAATGATGCCTGTAAAGGATAGGAAGTTAAGCAAACGCAAAATGCTGCGACTTTGATGTTTTACAGTAACCCGTCGGACAGGGTCATTGGTGAAGCTCACTCTGTAGTCGAAAAAAAAAACGGCTCAAGAATGATATCATAAAAGGCCGAAAAACCCTGTTATGCTATCATAAAGATTGGAAATGGAACTGTTGGAAATCGAATCATAGGCGCAAATCTGCAGTTATCGTGGCTCAAATGACTGGACCCATCGCGCACAATTGGGAAAATCTTCGTTCCCTCTACTCATTTACAGACAGTTGTTCAGTTTAGCACGCAATATGTGCAAAATAATCCTACAACGGAATACTTGCAGATGTTAGGATAATTGCAAAGTATTGTTTACTTCCTCGCCTTCATCAACTGCTTTGCAGAAAGTTCTCTCGTAAAAGCTCAATGACGAGGTGTGAATCGGAATCACTGAATGAACGGCGCTTTATTTCATAGAATAAAAAAAAGTGAATATATTTGCATATATTCAACGTCATCGTTGATTAGGGCAAGACGACGCATGAAACTCTGCCTGCAGACAAACAGCTCTAATTTTTTTGAACACTTCGGTCGTTATGAATAAATATACGGTAGTGGATTTTTGAAGTTTTATTGAGAAAATAGAAGGCGAGCATTTTCTTAAAAATCTGAGCAGCGTTAGCAGCAAAATGCTGTTAAGATCGATTATTAATACAGTAAAACGTTGATGTGAAGCGGCACAGTCTAAAAGTTTGAGGATTCGGTTAGTAAACAAGATTTGCAATTAAATAAAAACATACGAAGATTAACAGACACTTTTTATTAGACAATCAAAGTGTTGTAAGGATGTTTATGATGCAAACAAGAGACTCTTTTATCACCGATCATGGTGTAAACGAAAAGCTGCACCCAACCATAAAAGAAAATGTTCATTTGAGGGCGTTTTATGTGTTGAATTGATCGACGATGAGCCTTTTGAAGCGTTTTGCGCCCATTTTACGATCATTTTTACTGCTTCATTTTCTGCAGCATTTTCACCTTGTGCTTTCATTTATTACTCAGTTTTATTGTTGCTGACATAAATATGCGATGACTGTTCGCGTAAAAACAACGCAACAATGCAGATATTGTAGCAGTGAAGATATTGCATAAGTAAACGTGACGGCAACAGCGAGACATTGAAGGTTACCAAAACCAGGCCGAGGCTTAGCATACTATTGAAGCGTAGTGTTTCAGGATGATCTGTACTTTCATGTTTTACTCCCTTTATCAACGTATTGCATAGAAATTTGAATGCATTATAACAAGAGTGAATGAATGGTTATGCGCGACGAGTGTGTGAGTGGCACAAGCTGTTTGTGGTGCCATAAAAGCACACAATTTAGACGTGCAAAACGAGTGCCATAGCGGCCGCGAATCATTGCCCACATTATTGCTATTGCTTTTATATTCCAACAGCGACACGTCTACGCCACTTTCAACTTTCCGACGAATGCAGACAATCAACAAGCGTGCTTGCTTATACCTACTTACCACAGAGTCAACCACTTACAATTATCGACCATTTCGCCCACATATAATATCACCTTTGTCGTCCCATCTTCTAATCTCTATTATCTATAGACGCAGCGTAAATGTGATCAATGCTGATTATTTAAAAGGTGAACGGATGCGACGAACGTTTATCACTTGGACGAGGTATAATGCAATTTGCTTACAAGATAGATATTTTATTCCATGAATTATCTATCCGTGAGATTATTTTTGTTTAGGTAATTAAATCAACGTTTCCTAGAGTTTGGAATTCATTCGTTTATACGCCTTTCTTAGATGCTGCTCAACAAAGTCAGCTGACGTGAACAAAAATGGCAATGCAAGTGGCGACACAAACTTTTTGATTTGACTCTTTCCCACAGCTCACTGTTTTTAGAATAACCACACTATTACATATAATATTTGTTCAGCTGCGATTTGAAAAGTCATTTGGCCGGAAAAGTGCACCGATTGTTCGACATTCACCAAAGGCTGTCAAAACTGCTGTGTCGATAAATGCGGAGGATTTTTCTGAAAAAAGAGGGAGGAAAAATGCGACGAGAGGGCGGGGGAGAGAGGGAAGGGGGTAACGTGATGATGGATGGGATAGGTCAAAGCAGAATGCGCAAGCGAGATCAGCACAAAGAAGAGATGATCTTAAACGCGCACTCTCGCGAAGATTAGTCTCTCAATATACGTTGACTTATTGGGGAAACGATGCATTGAGAGGGTTCACGCACGGCATTATGACTGCCAAGTGGATTGGCCTTTCACAGTGGGGAATCGAACGCACGTCTCCATGTTACAAGTGTCGCATAATCGCTCTGAACTGATCGCATTAGTTAATCCTCTTCGCACTTTTATATGTCCACCATCCATCCCGACCAACACCTCTCTCATTTACTGCTATCTGCTATGAACAACTTCATGGCACACATTGGCCCCATTTAATGTGAGGGAAAGGTGGGGAATGTCACACTTGTTTACGTGTGTTCCCTTATCCTTTGTTTTTGCAAGCGATATCGTCGAACATCTCTTTTCATCTTCAAATCCCGCCATCAAGATGGAAAATTGCTTCTCACGCAGCACTTATGCTGCTGGAGAAAAAGGAATAGTTTTTTTTTTTTTTTTTTGAATGGCGCTCATCATGAATTTAATCACGTCTTTTTTCCTATTCAGCAACAAAGCTTTCAAGAAGTTTTAATGATGTGTCGTAACAGCAAAATCAAATGGAAATTCAATAAAACAACATAAAAGCAACAAAGCCATCACATCGACGACACATGCGCTCTGTTAAAAACCTTCGAACCGTTAATCTCATTGTTTTCTCAAGAGACAAAGTTGTATCTCATAGTGAGATGCTTATGTGTGGAGCTTCAGAGAAAATGTCACCTAAGTGGAGTCAATGAATAGCTTCATCACCGTTCCGTGCAACATAATATTTTAGAGAAACTACTCAAGGCTTATTACCTCAAAGAGTTTCAAAACTATTAGTGCACAGTTCGAAATGAACATCGCCTACTAAAAGTGCCAGAAAAGAAATCGCCTCCATCAGCGCTGACTATTGCCTGAAAATGTAGATTGACGGCATATTCAAATTATAACAACCGTACATGGTTCTCCGGATCAAATGCGCAAAAGCCTCTCGGATTGTTCATCGTAATAAACACTTTTAGTTTTGATCATAACAATGATTTTAAGGCAGATGGGATGAGATTAGTGAAGATCGAATACAGGCCAACCACTTTGTTGCACTACAAAGTATTTGGTAGTTCAGTAACCTTAAGCTTCACACATTATGCTCCGAATTGTGTGCATTTAACCCATTTGCAAAAAAACACGAGGACGTGAGAGCGAATTTCTGCAGCTCTTTGCAACATTGAATGTTTTTACTTCTTTAGAATCGAAGGAGTTGGGGGAGCGGATTGTGAATGTTGACATCTTCTTTTGTAAGTTGAAAGAGAAAAGGCAAGCAAATGTGAATGCAAATTGCAAAACAACAAATGAGGAAGATAGCTCTTAATAGTTGAGAACTCAGCCTCAACTTCCCTCTCTTTCTCTTCGTTTGGTGTAATCCTTTTCACTGCACTAATAAATCGTCAAGAAGAGTGTCTATTGATCTACTTATGGAAAACTCGAGTGTCAAAGTGACGAAACAATTAAAGCGCTAAAACTCTGGCTACTGGCAAAGCCCCTCCGTCTAAGTAAGGAAATATGACTAGCCAATGTGGATCGCTCATAAAATAATGCACCGAATTAAAAATGCTTTATCGCAGCAACCTGTAGGCGTCATATGCCAACTTTAACATAGTTGTGTTGATTGTTGTCATATGGGTCAGTGGGTAATCATTTCGTGATGGCACACAACAGTAATTGAGCGTTGTGGTCAGCGGGCGAATGCAAAGCGCGTCGGTCATTGTGAGGCAACACGCTAAGCTGATTGCCGTACGGTGGTTGTGTTTGCTCTCGAGTAAACGATATTGTTTGTGAATGAGCTGCAGTGTGTTAGGCAGTTCTTCGTCGTCGATCACTGTCACTCATTTGCATACAAATCCCCTGCGCACTTGCACACACAAACATATTCCACCCGAAAGCATTCAACAATGAGCGTTTATCGCCGATCTTTTCTGCTTGACCAGTTAAGAGGTTTGTCATTTGCTAGACTCCTATTTAAATGCAAACAATTTGGACACCATTGCATCGATCCGAATTCAAAAGACAATCAATCTAGCTGAATGAATGTTGGTAAATGCATCAGACTCTAAGACCGATTGTTGCAGTATCTTCATCATGAGAACTGAACATCAAATATTCCACCAATGTGATGTGCGAAAAAAAATTGATGTTATTATAGGTCGGATGATTATGAAGAGAAATTAGCAAGGTGCAAAATGCCAAAGGTGGGGCTCGGAATAAACTAACAGGACCTCTCAACAACACAAATTCTTTCCTTGCGTAGTACTTGCACTGCCACCGAAATTGGCACTTCGCCTTTCCAGTTGCAATATTTTGGTTTCTTCAAAACACCCCCCCCCCCCTATTTTTATTCCTTTAAACACTTTTATAAGCAATACGTATTTTAACTTCTCGTTATGTAATCCTTCCAAAGTCGTCCGCAGAACTAGGTAATTTATGAACTCTGAATGAATTTTGTTTGCGAATGATGTGCTGAACTCTATCGGTCGGAATGTCATTTTGGCTAATGTGCTTTTCATCGTGAACAATTGCAGCATAGTTTGCCTCTTGGTTTGAAGATTTTGGCTTTTTTTACCTTTTTCTGTGTGAAAGACGTAAAAAACTGCAACATTCAGTGCGAATCTCGAGTCAACCCCTTTCTTCTGGTAAGAGAATTCGGAGTTGATGAACTAACGATGTTTCGAAAAAGTCAGTTCCTCAGAATGCCAAATACATGCAAACTCTTCGAATCAAAATAAACATCAAATTTTCTGAAGCCTACAAGGGTAAAAAATGCATTGGTGATTGTTTTCATGGTCATGTAGCTCATCATTATTTTCAAATAGTCAGATGCTCTTCAGATGAAATTCGTTCTCAACAAACAACTCGCAAATTAAGTCACTCATAAAAAACGAGCACTTTCTGAGTGCCCTAATTCTTAGGACGGTTGGCCTCCTCGTGCAAAAAGATAATCGAACAACAAGCAGCACTGCAATTTCGTTTGCGATATGTGGCTGAACGTGAGTGGTTCGCTGCGATGTGCCCTGTGTTGTTCACGAAGCAACTGCAAGTGAGTCGAACGGCTAATTACCCACAACGAAGCAATCACAGCGTTTCGGCGCAATTTATTACAAACATATAGCAATCATCGGCCAATTCGGCGTTCGATGAGAGCGTATCTCCTTCTTTTTTTGCGATGTCTTCTGCTAAATCCCATCGACGCATTTCAAACATCTTTTGTCGTTTGAAGACCATTCAGTTGTGCGTTTCTTTTCATACCAATTCATTGGATTTTTTTGCAAACTAATTTCGGTGATTTTCACAAAATTTGTCCAAATGAGTACCATCTTCGAACGTTCCACCGATTTGGTTTCCTCGCATATTATACAGGAGCGCATTGTTAATGATTCTCGTCCTTCCCCTCTGAGTCCTTCCTTAACCGGGGTCGGCATTGACCGATCAAAAAAAATTTGATTGTAAAGTCAACTTTTACTCCGCGCATCTTATAGGAGGCCGAAATTACATATGAATACGTTCCTAGACTCTTACCACCTTAAGCGTAGTCAACCATCTTTTTCTACATCAACTGCAGTCCCTGTTAAGTGATGGGTGTGATTGTTGTTTGCAGTACCTTCTTATGGCATGATTTTCATTATCTTGGTAGCACTTCAGACCAGACCTAACCAACTTCTTTCTCCTTTTCTCCGTTTTCACCTTCCATTGTATGACGACCATTGAGGCAGAGGCCCGAATAGCACAGCAGCTTACTGTCCGTCACAGAGCGACATTCGCTCATTGACAGTTGCTTGCGACATAGATAACCGCTGGGGGATTTGCACATATTTTCAATCGAAACTGGCACTGAATTGTAGGTATTTAAAGTATGCCAGAATGTTGTCCGTTAGGAAGCTTCTTTTCGATGAATTTCCGCTGTCCTGAGATTGTGATATTGGTCTTCTAACGTGAGAATTTTCTCCGAAGGTACTGATTAGGAAAGTTCTGATTTATTCTTTTCATAGAGGACGCAAATTGAAGTAGACTTCCACTAGTTATCAAATAAAATGAATTTCTCTAACACAAGATGTCTTTGTGCAATGCTAAAAACTAGCGCACTGTCCACTTTAAATCATACATCTTGCTCAAGATAGAGCGCTCGTTAGCAGTAAGAGTAAGAGCTGATTGTTGGTGGCAAATACTGCTTTTTTGAAATGTTAATAACTGAAAAAAGTGGCAGACAGGAGGGAAGTAGTTAAAGCACTTACAGGGCACCACTTTATTCCCATTAAGCAAAGTACGACATTTTGATAACGGCTTAGTAAGAAGCAGCGCAATGGGGCAGGCATAATGAGAGGGGGCTTCGCGTTTTCGACTTTTCGTGCGGGCGTATAGCCCAAGGAAAACTTTTTAGAACCTCTCATGAATAAATTTCTGAACCCTTTTCTATATTATAAAAATCATATCGAAGTACTGTTGAATTTTCAATGCAAGCTGAGTTCAGTTCAACGAAATACACGTAAAGTAACTCATTCTGGTTAGATGCTTATCGTATGGGAGTTTACAGCCGATACTCAGAAACTGACAAATTTGTAGAAGAGTGAGGCTGAGGGGCTTATAACTAAGAAGACACATAAAAGTTTATGACTTGTTTTGGGGGATAAGTAGTGTACAGGTGAGTTATACCGAAGATAATTCGTATAGCAAGTTTTTGACGATTTTAAGCGATGTGAAATTAACTGATTCTGATAAAGGGGTAATTTATGAAGCAATGCGTTATGGGCAATATATAGCTTCTTGATAACCTGGATGGGTGATGAGGAAATGAAGCAGGCTAATCCAAAATAGGATGAGATGACTGCCTCATAATTTCTTTGTTGGAGGCGATGATATAATGTGACATGTGTTTATCGCAATCAGCGCAAAGTATCACTCGAATTGAAGTTGTTTCGATACCCAATGGGTAAATCCGTTAAGTCAGATCGCATGAGGTTATTGTCGCGATATATAATCAAGCGACTTCGTGACGAAGGGCAAGAATTCAGTGACACAATACTAAAAGCTTTTGCGAATACTACATTTGAAGCGGTGCGATGAACAAAATATTATAGATGTGGAGTATCGTTAGCAGCCATTCACCCTGCTTCGAAGGAGAATGAGATCGAGTCAGGAGAGGAAAGCATTCGCTATAGTATACTGATCCGAAATTGCCACTGAAAATATGAGTGTTATGAGATGAAAAAGCCAACTAAATCAATGAGTGCCTTAAAAGAGAATGACAAGAAATGCTGAGATGGCTATGTTTGCGGGAGCTAAAACTTCGAGAACGTTTCAGTTTGTTAAAGTTTCATATTTCAGGAAAATCTATTTTTGCTGGATTTTTATGAAAAAGTTGAAACACGACAAGTGATTCCAGCTGCACACTGAAAATAAAAGCAAAACAGATGTCAGTGCTTTCTAAAAAAAGCAAAACAACCGAAAATGACTCCTTATCACATGGATCCGAAGTGAGATATTTTTTCAAGATGTGAAGACATTAGAGTGTCGCTGCCGAAAATTAAGCGAACTATGCCTTGAGATCGGGCCTGTGGTACATGAAATCAAGTTTTTTAATTGCATTCCTCGCACAAGCATTCGTAACGATTGCACAGAACTGATATGTTTAGACAATTGTTGTGCACGAGATGCGTAATTGTGGCTAATGTTCGGTACGACAGGCATTTGACTGGGCAGACAAGTAGCCTAGGCAAGGAGGTTCGCGAAATTGCGATGAAATAAAGATTGATGGGACGCACTACAGATCGCACGATTGAGCTGTTCGTTCGCAGCGGAATTGCACTCAATTTATTTTTGTTGGTTCGCTGACGAGCAACGATTGCCAGTGGCTGAAGACGACATTGATAACGAGGGTCAACAGATGTTTCGTCGGCTAGCCAACCGAACATTGAAACCACGGCGAGTAGTCGATTATGCAATTCTATACCCCTTACACAATCCCTTCTGCAGCCTCCCTTTAGGGAACCTATGCACAACGCAATCGTCTTGAATGATTCGAGCATAATAAACAAAAAATCTGAAGTTCAGTGTTACGCATTCATCACACGAGTCGTGCCAGCACTACATGGTATTACTACAGTAACCAATCTTTACAGCAAATAAGTTTAGTAAGAAAAAAGTTAGCATGTCAAGGAAGTGATCCTCGTTCATCCCGTATTTGCCTTTCTGAACAACAAGCGCCAGTCGTATTCCACCGTGGCTATCTACGAGACATGAATTTTTGGCTGTGACCACTTGAAAGAGGGAATTTCTTCATAAAAACTGCTTCATACATTAAACATTTTCATATTTACCTTTTGAGACCCAAACAAAGAGTTCTTAACCTCTTGCTTTCTCGTTATATCAATAGTTTGGATGGCCTGTTGGTGCATGCATATGCTTTCTTCGTCCTCTCTTGCCGTTTGAATTCAAACAGGATGAAGGAATTCAGTAAGTTCATTCAACGCATAAAGTGTTCTCTAAATGCTGCTTTATTTGAATTGATATTTCTGCATTTGTGCAACTTTGAATTGGCCATATAACTTTTATTTCCAAATTTCTCCTGCAGTCGATCATATTTTCTCTAACATTAAATCTATTAAGTGAGAATCTGTGCAAAATTATAGAAGCTTTCGAGCCGTTTTCTCGTTGGCTGCTGTCAATGACCTAAGTGATGAATTGCAGGAGGATATTGCTGCGCCGGTCTTCTTGTCCCATGCTTCCATTCACTTTTTCGATATGGAAAACGGTGCTTTCCTCGGCGGAAGCTAATGAGAAACTTTTAAAACTTTCCAATTACTTTTACCGTTTCAAATGGCTAGAATGAACAAAACTCTGCTAATAGTACGAACATGAGCCTTTAAGTGTTTTAGACACATTACGAAGTTTTCAAAACGGGGTTGTTCTTGCTCATTGGATGCTATGGTGGAGCAAGTTGGAGCAAGTGTTCTAAAGCAGTTTAATACAACAGCGAGTTTTTTCAAAAGAGATCGCTCGTTTCGCAGCAGATGAACGACGTTTGTGAATATCACTCTCAAAACACACTGATGGCTATTGGCTTTTTCATATTTTTTGCTCAGTAGAGATTTTTTTCGCGTCGAGTCTACAGATTTGCAATGGAGAAAGCAAATTAAGCAAGAAAGAAAAAAAGACGCAGTATAGTGCAGCTGAACAAATGTTTGGCGTTAAATCGATGAACAGTTGCATAACAGTACGAGTGATCGTAATACAATCCGGGGCGATGTGCTGTCACTGCAAACGAAGCAGCAGCACGAGCAGGCGTTACTGAAGCTCATCATTCAGGATGGGTGCTAAACGGACGTGACCCATTGACCCCTAGTATAACATCGCAGCAACAGCTGACAGCGCCTGCACGAGTCAAAAAAGATTTATGAATGACTCAAAGGCAGCTTGCATCCGGCCAATTATTCTCTTTCACCCATCCGATAAAGCTAATAAACGTTACAACAAACGAGAACACAGTCGGCGTGCTGCAAACTTAATTAATCACCTATATTTCGACAGCTCACCTAATGCACGAGTGCATGGATCTGGAAGATTGCATAATTAGGGCAAAAAACGAGCATTCCACATCTTGGGTCGTTCAGAAGAGTATCGAATGGACTTAGCTGAGTTTTTGACAGGAACTTTTCGACTTATTGCAGCAAAGTTCTATAGGAATATACAGAAAATTTTTATGCTAACAGTGTTAGCATGCAAGTTATCGATCGCTCGGTTAACGGGTTGCGACATATTCGTGGTCTCTGGAATTGCAGGGCATTCTTCTCGCTCCAAATGATGAATAAGGTAAACGCTCACGTGTGAAGAGAATTCTGAGACACCTTACATATGCTTGCATATGAGCCTTCAAGCTAGCCAAAGATCCTTGTTCGACGACCTGAACTTCTCAGTCGATTGTTGTCGTACATGACAGCAAGCAACGCGTGCAGGTTTCAGGCATGTTGCCTTGCAGTATCGACTTCCGCTTGAGAGTACTTGAGGTGGTAATAGCAAAGATCTATATTCAGGTTGCTCCAAATAATAAATGTGTTCTAGAGAGTGGCACCTTCCACCATGACTTTCAAATATCTCAATTTGAAAAGCTTTAGTTTAGGAACTTAAATTATTCGATCTCTGGCTGTAAATTGCGATCTCCGCGAATTATTCTCATGTAAAATGGGGACCGCATTTCGTAAGGCCCCATTATCCATAGTTTTCTCCGGAGACTTCGTTGGATTTCTACGCACACCTCAATGAGGCCTCAATTTTGGTCAGGGTGCTTCTCATCTCACGACTTTCGAAGTAGATCAAATTCTCGGATTAAAGCTCCAAAAATTTAATCAACTTATTCGTAATGTGTGATCAAAAGAGCCTGGCGGATGAACAGAAGTGATAAGTAATGTCGGCAACGTGCGGTAAAAGGGAGAATAATATCATCAAATCTTTGGAAGTCCGGTGGATTCGCAGTTTTATACACGTCCGAAGGCAATTCTGTTCTATGTCTGCATTTCATCGATCTGCAGTTTCATACTGGCTTGCAGGATCTTTTCTCTAACAGTTTCAATTAATCTCACATTATGGTAGACCCTTTATTATGGTACGAAAGAGTTGATCTAAATATACCTTGGCCAGGCATGGTTTTCGACAATACCTCTTCGGGTGCAAAGAGTAAATGCATTTCGGCAAGTTGTCAGTAGTGTGAGACTGCCAATTCGAAACACTCAAATTTTGCTCATTTTCGATGCTGAAAGTAATCTTAGAAGCTCTTGGGCAACTTTTTATTCAGTGCACATGCATTTCATAAGCCGTTTACAGACCTCCACTCGTAGAAATATTAAAAGCGCTGTCATAATTGAATATATTCGCATACTCTCGCCCAAATCTTCATCTTTCATCTCACAGATTTGTCAGCTATTTGATAACATGCCTAACAACATAAGAAACGTCTCAGCCAATTTTAAGTGAACTGCTTTTACTGCGGCAAGCTCTACTGCAGTGAAGGTTGCTCGCTAGTGCACCGGCTGGCACGCAAAACTTGATGTATGTTTAGTGCTATGTAAAGCTCATCAAACGTGTTGGGAAAAGTTCACCTTTCCTCTTTGAAGTGTTTTCTACCTTTTGATGGGTGCGTTCGAGGCGAGCTGGGTGAAGCCTGCACAATAACTCCCTGAAGTACTCAGCACTCTGCCACTGGCTTAGGCTTGGCTCATTTTTTAAGCCCTATCTTTTAATTTTAATTAGAAGAAAAATGTTTTCTAAAGCAACATTATCACTGCTGGACTTCAACACGATGCGTGGATTAACTGATACTTGAGGATTATAGAACGGAAAACTGTAGCTAACGTATGTAACAAAAGCTCCCACTTGATCATCAGAGTAAGCAGCACGATGTAAGTGAACACTAATGTTCTGCTTTCCATGTAAGTTGTTTCTTCGTGACTTGACCGATGCAAAAAACTTGGTGTAAACACCGACATTTCTAGCACCTCGAACTGTCTACAGCGTAAGATTTCACGCAGAAAGCACGTTACACCCACTAAATTTTGCATCTCTGATTTCAATGGTTCTTGAGTTTAGACTTGAGCTTTCGCGGAAGCAGAAAAGAAGCGGCAATTTTGCAGCGAAGATTCTAAGCCGCAAGTCGCAAAAAAGTGTTCATAGTACTTTTGATGTAGCACTGCATCTTGCGCTGTCGAGCACCATATCTTGAGCTCATTTTTTTACATTGTTCTGTTTTTGGAACAGCAGGTGCAGAAATCGCTAAACCCGTGTGGTGATGGCTATGTGTGAGGTCAGTTCGAGCGCAGGTTTGCGTAAACATATCGCAGTTCAGCTTTGATCGTCCCGCTGGATCGGCAATCACTTCAACTACGAACTGCTACTCAAAGCATTTCAGTGGCGCATCATCGACGTCAAGACGCATTCGCACGTTGCGCAATGCGATCATACTCAGCACGATGCTTGTTTGCCATTGAGGACTCAACTACGCAAACACGCCGACTCCCCTTCTCATTATGTCCGTTATGTTGATTTACAGTGCAAAGTGCTGTTGCTGATCTCATTTTATCCAGTTCGCACATCCTTCTTTATTGAGTCGACTTGAAGAGCGAAGGGATGATAGGTGGTGAAGGAACAGTTGATAAGGACAGGCATATATTCTCTCTCATTCATATGAGCATCCACCACCGAACTCAGTGACAGGTAGTCCAACGTAAATTTCTTCTCTAAAGCAAAGTGACAGCTTCAGCTCTGTGTGTCTAATTGCACCCTCGCGTTTTTTCTCATCAGGTTATACAACGCAGCATGTAACATCATTAAAGTTGCGTTCGTTTTAAACCTTACTGCCCATCCGCACATCAGCAGCAGCAGAGAAGTAACACGTTTCCCGTGAACGTCTGTTGCTAAAGCAACATTCTCACCTTCGTACCAATGCTGGTGAAGCGCTGAAAGTAGTAAAGTATTCCACATTTTAAATATTTGTACTGCTAAAATGGTCTTGTTCTGCTTACATGAACTAACAAGGAAGAATTTGTTTCGTCATTCTGTAGAGGGAGATCCCCAGATGACGTAAACATTTCTACCGCATCTGAGAGAGTTCATGCATGCATTTTTTGCCTTTGGGCAACATTGAAGATGGAGAAGAAAGTTTGATTATTCTTTCAACAGGACATAGGCCAGAGCAAGTGCCATGTGATGGAAGGTTTATTGCAGCGCAAAATTTAAGATGCATCGAATTTGCAGCGTTCATAGATTCCTAAATAGTATTCGTCTAAAAAAAGTTATCAGGCCAGAAAAGAGCGGAGCACGGCAGGCGCTATCGGAGTCCTATGCCTGTTTCCACTAGGTTGCTGTGTTCTGCCCTTTGCACCGCAGTTGGTGAAGATGTGAAAGATGCATGTTGAGGTGGTTTTTTGAAAGAGTAGATTCAGATCGGAAGAGAAAAAAAGAGGTCACTGCAAAAATTTCTCCATGGGATAGAAGTAGGATTAGCTAAGGCGCTTTGGAGCATAACTAAAAAAAGCCACAAAATCAGGAGAGGGAGAGATGGTCTCATGATGCAGCAAAATTGTGAGCGCACACAGTGAAACAATGATGGTAGTCCAACTTGGTAGGAAGTGGTTGAAAGAAGTATTCAACCTTGATTTTTCCTTTTTGCGAGTCGAAAGAAAGCTGGACAAGGATTGCAGAGGTATGATTCCCGCTCCACAGAAGGAAATATAAAAATCTTCCGCCTTCGCAAATGAGATGTCAAGAGAAAACAGTGACATCAGTGATCCTAGGATTTGTTAGGCTTGTGGCACAGCAGGACGTATCAACCGTCATTATGATCTAAGCTGCAATTTTTGTTTTCGAGAAGATCGTCTAAGAGGCTATGGTGCTGGGACAGAAGTAGCCATTCTAACGCGCCTGTAAGGTCCAAAAGGCGCATGAAATTGGTATGGAAGCGAAGTTAGTGTGTGAGACATATCCTGATTTGCACAACGTCATTTATCGAAGCTACTTGTGCAGTAGAAAGCAAGTCGAAAAAGAAGAGAAATCGAATTGGGTACTGGCCCCCCAATTTCATTTATAGATCAGCCAAGTTCGCCAGAATAGCTGGATGGTTACTTGAAACGACGCCATATATTGCCGATGCATGAAAACAGCTTGACAAATGTGAACTGTGCATAAAATTGAGTAGCGCCTAAGCGAAGAAACGTTTGCACATAACACACTAATAAAGAGGATTACTCTGTGGTGATAATCTCACGAAAGCTGTACGAACTGTCTGTGGCCGCCACTGTGAGGAAATCAACAAGGCGATGTTGCGATGACATTATTGAATGAGTTTGAAAAAGCTGTTAGAACAGGATAGAGGAGTTTGCAAAGAAGACACAGGCAAACATGAGGCCACAGAATCAGGTTGAAGTGATGACTATTTTACTTCATATGAGCCTATTTGCAGCAAACAACAAATGGCGGCTGCAGTTGTCGAAGAAAGCAGTCAGAAGATATAGAAGAATAACTAATTTCTAATATCGGAGCAGCAAAAATGAGTAAAGTGTATGATGGTCCAAGAGCGAGGTGAATACGGATCGTCTTGATATTATTCGTTGATGATCTCATAATTGCAAACGGTCGTTTAGTCTCTTTTTGTGCCTTTTCCTCATCCGCTCTTCTTCGACAGATTGAGGTGGAACAATTTCTTTTTACGTCGTCTTAAACTTGGGTGATTAAACATGAGTAATTAACGCGAGAACGAGAAAAAATGCTTAGCACAAAAGCAGGTAGCAGCAAAATAACCTAGTAACGTGAAGCATCGAGTTACAGGATTCAAAGCGAGCAAATCATAAGTAATGAGAACGTAAATTTTATTTATTCCGTCACTTCGCGCTTGCTACGGCGACAGCGTTAGCGAACAATGAGGGTTGGTGCGACGTCGAGGATTGAAATGGCATCGACGATTGAAATAGGTAAAATCATTGAAGCTGCGGTGACCATTCCTTTTATCCTTGCGCATGACGGTTCATTCTCACGTGCTTCTTCGATGAATTCTTCGCTCGGAATAGGCTTCAGGCGAATTTCTGGCGCAGTCATGTTAATATTTTTCTCCATAATTGCTGTTTGCCATACTTTTCTCATCGTGCTGATGTTTCTTGCGAGATGTTATTCTCGCAGGCAAGATTCGAGAGGGCGATATGATCGGGCAGGAATGCAAGGCTTTTGCTTCTAGTGACCATTGTTCATTCATATTTACATTAAGCAAAGTGACTATTTTCTGCGAAATAATTTCTCTATAATATTCGCCACGAGTTATCTTGAGTTCACGGTTTCACGACATTCCAGATCGGAAGGTTCCAAATATTTTTCGTAATATTTACGACGATCATGTCTTGAAATGGCGGTTTCGCGACATTCCGACGCATAAGGAAGGTTCAAGAGACAGAGCAGTGGACCTGACACAAGGGATAAGGATTTGGTACAGGGACTATATTCATTTGAAAAATATGGAAATACGCTTCGAGATATACGGCTTGCGACGCAAGACTCGTTGACATCAATTCTCGAGGTGGAGAAGTTGCTCGACAACGGAATAAATCATTTGCATTGGTAACTGTAGGCATGAAAGCAAAAATAGTACAAGTTAATCACTGCATGATAAGATGCTTCACCGTACTAAAGCAGTAATAGTGCGGCTTTGGGACTTCATTACGTTAAATAGTGCGAGTAGACAAATATGAATGAAAGGAAATGAAATGAACAAAGAAGGCAGCAGAATGAACAGTAACCGCAGCAAAGAACAACAAAACAGAATGTGAATGATCGAAAACTCTTCATTCTCAAAATAGAGTGAAGAGTTCGCTTTAAGTTGAGATCATTCCCTCGTGATGGAATGACCGCAGGCGCCCTGTCAGTCCGGAATATTTTTTCCAAGTATGTTTAGAAATCGAAATCTCACCATAGGAATTTCCCAGAAACTCTCATTGATTTAATCTTTTCTTTCTTGAGCGAATTTTATCGTAGTTTCAAGGACTTTGAAGTTTCATTCGCTGTTCCCACTGAATTCGCATTTTTGACTTTTACTGATCGATTTTTCTGGGCCTTTTAGGCAGAAATACGTGAACCGGCCAAACCAGCAGAGTTCAGTTATTGCGAGAACGCCGAGGACGGAGATAAGCAAGACTATGCCCACTTTCATCTATCTTCGACTCAGTGGAGAGTGCCTGTTTGCTAAAACCGCGTTCAATACTAGTGATTGCCTCGTCGCCATCATCACGAACATGACCGAATCTATCTTGTATTCTGGAATCAGAGGTTATTCTGTTTCGTTCTACACTTCTGCAGATTGAAAAGGCCGCCAATGAGTTTCGTGTTTCGTTCTGTAAGCGCAGGGACCTTAAAAACTGCGCGTAGGATTTCGCTGTTCCAGGGAGATTGTGGTAGCTGGATTTCTTTACTTCGTATACATGGAAATCCTACAAGATCCTCTCTATCATAGTTGGCAATGGCATTCTTTCTTTCTAGCAAAATGATGGCCGCTGCATTAGCAATGATTATTGCTATCCGTTTTTGATGAGACATAATTAGCTTTACAATTCGATTCGAAGCCTTTCGTATTAAAATTCGAATTTAGGAGCATTTTGATCCACATTTTCTCTCTTTACTCTTTGCTTTATCGAAAGAAGGTATCCATTTTCAAAAGCAATGAGATTCCGCAGCTAGTGTATAAATTAGGCATTTTCCCACTTGTTACAAAGCTGGCTTGCGGCAAGGGAATGATGCAATGGTTTCTTCTTAGCTCAGCATAATAGTGTCCATGAAGGAAGCAGTTGCACGATTCAGTACCACTTGGATTTCAAACAGCAATTCCTTGGAACCTTCACATCTTCCTTCATTCAGAGCGCATCTGTGAGTTTGGCCTAAATCAGGAATCACGTGCCCACCGGCATATGTCTTCATAGCTATTTCCTCCATGAGAGACTTAGAAATCGTATAACCCTTTGTTCCGACCCATCCATACGAATATTGGATTTGCTCACTGCTCTTCCACACTCCTACTTCAGATTCTTTTTCGGAACCCCTTTATTGTTCACATAAATTCTCTTTTATCTTATCAGCCTTGGCAATTCTCAACTGTCATTCTGCTACTTCGGTTCGCCCTTCGGTCCCTTTAGTCACGAAAATTTCGCTACGTTTCGATCCGCTTTCCGAAGGCTTAACTGGAGGAACACCTTTTCTAGATCAGCTGTGATTGAGATTATGTGAGTGTACCATCTCAACAAGACTGCTATAAGACCGGGTTATATGACATGTCATCGGAAAAGCTGATCATTGAGACGCGCCGTTCACCTCAGTTTACACTGGCTTCAAACACGGTACGAAATTTGGTAGTGCTTTTATCGGATATTATTATGGGCGGATGAAGTATTTAATTTGCCGACGGTCTCTTGATGTCTGCTCAACAACTCCCTTTTCTCTTGCTCAAGAAAGATTTCATGATACCTTTGGAGTAATCCTGGATCCCTCTGAAAGCGAGCCCACACCGGTCTGGGTCTACCACAGCATAATCCGTAATCGTTTGATAGCGGTTTAGGGTGGCAGGCTTCCATTTCCTCCCAATACCTCATCTGTCGTAGGTTCCCGAGCAAGGATGCTATCGAACGCAGCTTGCGATTTCCCATTATCTTCGCGCTCATTGATGTCATTGCTGCCTCCGGTTTCTAGCTACCAAAATAGTATTACTGAATCTGTTTCTTGAATTGATAAGACGATTATTCCTCCGAACATTACTGCTGCTGGACTATTTGAGGTTTCATAATAGCTGATCTGCTCGCGACCAGCGATAACTGGACCAAGCTTAGTTTGATGATCTGAAAATCCACTTCTCATATGTTTCGATAGTGAAATTCTCATGGTTTTCGACGACGAGATTAACCGATTCCAAGCAAACTGCTTGGTCCGGAAACAGAAATTGATAGGTTCGGTTGTGGCAGGAAGTGAATGGTAAAATACTGTAATCAAGGAAGCCGTCGGACGTGAATCGGACAAACACGAGGTGCTCAAAACTAGCATGCGCTACTGAGACGACCATGAAAATGCAGAAATGCTGCTACCAACATTTTTTGTAAGAAGAGTTGAGTATCCAAGAATGTTGCATTGTTGGCTACTAAGCGTCATCATTAGGGTTCGAAAAGTGATTCCCAATGATTCATTCAGACATCTAGGAAACCGCTGAAGAGATGCGCTACGTTAGATATACCACTTGATGATAGAACGCTCGACATTCTCGTGCCATATAGAACAACTCCTCCGCTTGCCACAAATTTATTGCTAGGGCGAGTATTGTTGTAAGGCAGATTAAGAGCATACTCCGAATTGTTTAGAAAAATTGGCCTCATTGAAGTTACAAAAGACGAGACTGGGAAAATGAGTACGAGGAGGTCAGAAAAAAAATGAATGAACGTAGAATAGAAGTAGCGGATTCGGTATATGTATAGCGGATAATATATATGGTGGGTATATTTTTGCAGCTTACGAAGAGAGGTGGTTAACATGGCTAGTTATAAGACACTAATTGGAGATATAATCCAGCATAGAAATATATCAAAGTATATTATGATGAGCATTAAAACAAAATGCTCTATCAATTAATCCGAGCATTGCCTATTCGAGGAAAAACATGGGTCTCGTGAGCACGAAACTAGCCCGCAGAACGCAAATATGCCTGACACGAAATTTAACGCTGCCCCACGAACAGCCCAGTGGGATACTATAAAGACAGTTTTTGAAATATAAGGCTGTGCTAGATGCGTCGTGATTCAGTAAAAAGGCCTCATGTTTCAGAAAAAAGTGCTTTATATGGAGGTCATAGAAGGCTCAACCAAGTCTGAGCATTAAAAACACTTGATAAGCAGCATAATCATTTTGTTGCAGGAACCTGGAAGTCATGGAAAAAGTCCATGGAAGAAGAGGGGGTGAACGAAAAAATTCATGATTCTTCGCTTTTATTCTGTAGTTCCTGCGAGGTATCTCCTGCAGACTAGACCTGCGATCTGAAAATGCGGAGGTGCAGTGATTCCAGTAAAGAGCCATCTCGAGAATACAAATGCTGGAAGTTTTCCTCGAAGCTTTTTTTGCGAGACGTCTTTCTTAGAATCTTTATTTGCTAAGACATTCAGCTTTCGTCTAATTTCATATATTGAGAGCTCGAATTGTGGTAGCCGTGAAAATGAAGTAGTAGTTATTATGCAAAGATCTTTCTGTTGTTAAGCAAAAGTACTCATGTCCTCAAAAAGTGTGAGTTGTAACGAAGTTTCAGATCAGACGATTATTATTTTATATTTATTTCCACACCTAGAAGTGGGAAAACATACAAAATTTTGTGAGCATAAACGGCATGAAAGAGCAAAACGTTCCCTTACGAACAGTTCAGGCAAGTGGGCATTCAGTACACAAGATGAGCAGTATTAAGTAGATCGAAACGACTCAGCCTCATTTTGAATGCTAAAGGAGTGTGTGCATTAACGATATCAGCGCGAAGCAGATTCCAGGCTCATAAACCGCGAAACTGGAAACTATGCAGAAGATTGTTGCTAGTGCAACACTTTGTAACGAACTGAAACTGATGCAATCGTCGACTACGGGGGGAAGAGTGTGGGCAGACTGGAAGAATCCTAATAGTAGGATGTGGGAAAAGCCGAGCATAGTTCCGTAAAAATGGGCTAAATCGAAATAGGCGATATTCTAACGGATTGAAGATTTCCACACTGGCCGCGTAATTATGCTGATAGGAGTGCGGATAAATCTTGCGAAAAGCAATACGAGCGATGCGTTCGTGGATATTCTCCAGCAACAGAATATCACAACAAACCAAATAAAGAGACCATATATGAGTGCAGTATCCCAGATTGAGTCGGCAGAAGTTGATGAAGGCATTTCGGTAATGGGCAATATATCTGCGCTGTAAATCGAGGAGAGGTCAGTTTGCAATTCCGGACGATTTCCCGATAGCAGTGGAGCATTGCAACCTCTAGTGAGGCTTAGAGTCGATTATACCATCAATTTCACGAAAATCATTTGTAATAGAAAGAACATCAGATCCCAGCCTGAGAAAACATTCATGTCGAATGTTGGTATGGAGTATATGACATTTTTCATGGGAAATATTCAGCTGCCATGAGCTCGACCAGATGGCGAGTGCATCAAAATTGTTCTGCAGATTCTGTAGGTTGTAGGCAGGATCATGCAATAGCCGCTAAATTTTGAGGCTGTCAGCATAGTGCTTAGTACTGCTCACATTGTAATGGGAAACATTGTTCATGTATTTGAGGGCTAAAACTGGGCTCTAGGCACTTCCATGTGCTGCACCATTAAGGATTAGGTGCGCAAAGGAGCAATTGCATCTCACTTGAAAGCTTCCTCTGACTTTCTTCGGAAACGGGCCGACGATGCCATACATTTCCGATTTCAAGAGAACCCTCTCATGAATGATCCTGTTGAAGTCTTTAGTATAGTCAATAAACACAGTTTCGATCTAAGCTCTCATATTCAGCGATGACATCCAGCCGCCCAAGCACGACATAAGTTTGCGACATCGTTGATCGACCAGTAACAAAGCCGAACTGAGCAGCGCTCAGAAGGCTGAAAATGGTCCAATGATGCACTTGCACAGGGGTTCAGACTAATTGGGCGACAGCTTCCAACTGATGTGGTCGAGGATTTCTTCAGTAAAGGTGAAATGAGCTCACGCGCCCAAGGTCAGGAAGATGCGGACAGGAGGAGGAATATATAAAAAAAGATGCTAAGCGGCCACAATTTTGCTTCCGCAGTACGTTTTAGGAACAGCGATCGCATACCACCTAGTGTGAGTGAAACCCTGTCATTCAGTTTACGAATAGACTTCAGAACTGAGGTACCACTCACATCAGCAAAATCCATATATTTAGTACAACGAACGAAAAATATCGGTAGCATGACATTATCTTCTGCAAAAGCACTTGAGAAATATTCTGCGAGCATACCGTATTTCAGGGAATCGTCAATTATTAAGCCTGACCCGCTGTTCTTTACTGCACCTAATCCCGTCGAGAGTTTAATTTACCATTTGTGCATTTACGGAAGAATTAGGCATCCCCAGGACAAATAACGCACTTCTCCTGTTTCCTCATGAAGTTTTGCACGATCATTGCAGCATTAAGTGATCAGTTACCTAGTCATAGCCTAGCAATCGGTTCCCTTTCTAAAGTTCCGAAAACGGCAACTGTAAAGTCGTCCTCATAGAAAACTTCTTTTGAGAATAATGTCTTATATCCACCATTTGCCTGTGCTGAAAGCAATTTTTGCACATCCAGTTTGGTGGATGATCTCAAAGCTTAGGTAACACCGAGTCTGAACTGAGTAATGGCTTGCTGGTTTCGCTAGAATGATGATATCCTATCCGGCAGAGGGATATATTTGCCGAAAACTGCTCCCATGTTTTGCATGCTAGTTCCACGTCGCGCTAACCTGTTTGAGCATGAATTGTAATCAACAATCCAAAGTCTTCATCTGTGATATAGGTCTTTATATATGTGCGGATTCAGTTTGTTGTGGTGCTGCCCGAAGATTCCTTAAGAATTATCAAAAATGGCTGAGTGCATTGCCTTTTGCACAAATGCTTTGAATATTCCCTATACGCTGTTGTTACGTATAGCAAAACTATCCCGGAGCAGTGTGTTCTCATGCTGGAGATATTCAGCTTGTCGAAACGCTACAGAACCAATTCATAAGGGAAAGTTTCGGAATGCATTTTCGGATCCTTCCTAAATGCTTTATGAGCGAAGCCTTGCGATATTTTGTCATGAATCGGCTGAAAGCAGAAAGGGTGACGTCTATCTCTATTGCTGTTATAAGGGTTTCTTAAAGGCTTTATCCCCAATGCCTCATTCCAAAGTACTTTTTCGCATTCCGCGTTCGCAGCTCGTCTGGGGTAATTCTCTCACAACTGAAGAAGTAAGTAAGCGTACGGGAGAAGGATCTCAATTCATCGTTTTCGGACTTTCACCTGAAGAAATCGTATGCGCAAAAGATCTCACACCTGTGCAGATTGAATTTCAGTGATTTTGCGCTAATATGTGGTCTTCGCCAAGTTTCATGCCGTCGCTGTTGTTCATTTCTTATCTATGAGTATCTCCACCATTTTGCTCATACTTCTGGCTACATTTTGCCACACAACGTTTATTATATATACATTTTATAGGCTCTTTAATGTCCTCATTCTACTTTTCAGCCGTGCTTTTACTCTTGTCTTTTAATAGCTCTTTATGGCATGCAAATCAAGTACGATTCTCGCTTTTTAAATACGATTTATTCCTTCCTTCATCTTCCTTTTCAGAAGTCTTTATTCCAGTGCGTTTTTGAGAATACAAATTTTGAGAATAATTGCACAATATGCTAGGAAAGGAGGATTGAAATGAAAAAGTGGAGTTGCCTGAATATTTGATTCACAGTTAGCTAAGAGAAGCAACGTGCTGGTTAATAACATTTTGTGCGCAAGACAAATCTTGTGCGTCATAAACATCATGTAAAAGACATGTTTTATCTACACTGCACGCCTTACGAGCCTTATAAAAAATTACTCGAGCAAGTTTCTCGTAAAACTGCAGAGCCTTGACTTATGAAGATGATTAGTTGAGGAGTGCGAACCATAGACATGCGTCTAGATTGTCGTTCAAGCTGCGAGAATCATGTACTCATAGTTTCGTCGAGAATGAAGAAATTAATCGGTCCTTTCGAGAAATTTCGTTCCTTTAGCAGAAGCCCACAATCTGCAGCTACGATTTTCGACAGTGAATGATAACGGCCGAAAATGTAAGGAGAGATTGTCTTTTCGAACCCCATGCCTGCATCTCTACCGGTTATTGAATTTAAGTGACCCTGTTCAATCTCTGAACAATCGGTCACATTCATTAGCGTCCCAGTGAATCGGATGCTTTTGAATGTAGCAGAGAGGCAAAATGTCTATTGAAGGAAGTGCTAAGCTTAAAGCGAATAACCCGAAAATGCAGGCACTAAGGTCTCCAAGAATGAGATTACGAGATTCTTCAATGGAGCAGGGAGGACTTCAACAGCTGACAGCACTAGGTCCAGCAACGCGAAACTGCTTTCAAGGCGAATCGACCGCTAGCGTTGCGTTGAACTAGTCAGCACTGTGAAGGCAGATCCGTATTCTATTCTGCTGTAGCTAATTATAACTTTCACTTCTGCTGCAACGTGCACACGATATGCGCTTCAGTAAAAACCATAAAACTTCATTTTCAAGTTTTCAGAATGCTTATATGAATGGCGAAGGATGTTTATGATTGTTCTCTCGCACAGCAAGCGTGGGGACAATTCCGACAGAGGTGCTGACTGCAAAATTATATGGCTCAAATAAATAACTCTTGTAGTGTCACCCATATTTAGGCGAACGTCCGTTGTTGAACATGAAATGTGCTGCCTTTGAGAACGAATGAAGGCAAATGTAAGGAGGACAAGCGGGGGAGTTTCTGTTGTTCGAAAGAAGGCGATACCATAAGATATTAGGAAACAATACGCAACAGTTCAGCACGGACGAGGGATTGAACTGATTTGCCTTCGTGATCTTCAGAATACCGCTTATTGTTTAGTAAGGATCGCCTCCAGCAGTGAATATCACTTGATCACTTGATCACTTGGTTGACCGGACTATCGAGCGTCGACGACGCTGCCGGTCACAATGCGCTTCCATTAGGGTACTGAGACCCGTGGTTTTGCATTGTTGTAGCCAATAAGTGACGCCACCCCGCTGGCCAGGCGAGCAGGCCTAGCAGTGAATATACCACCATTTACTTTGCGATTGCCGCTGCCTTTCGAGAAAATTGGGCAAGCGTCCCTTGAAAATAGACTTCCCTTCGATGCTCGGTTTAACAGAAAACAGTTCCAACATTCTCCTGCGTTACTTTCCTCACGTTTGTATTCATTGGTGTGAGAATCAGGCTAGATTTAAGAGCCTAACGGTATAATAAGCAAAACGCAAAGTAGCCGCTTCATCCGCCGTACAAAATTTTCCGTTCGCTTTGCTCGACTAAAGAACGAGAATTTTGTTGCACTTTTTTCTAAACGCGAATCTCTTCGGTAGTATCATTCGCTTAGGTCTCAACAGTTTGAAACTGCACGTTGGGAAGCAAAAATACCAATATACTTTTCACTTTTGCATTTTTTGTTTCGAAATTTCTTCGCACCGGGAGACATTACGTATGTTTCTAGAATTTGAAACAATAATGAAGTCCAACAGATACCACAGACAATTTTATATAAAGCTCAGAAATTCTTCGACTTCTTCAATGGTGCACTCAAAAAGAGAATTGTTGCTGAGATCCCAGCCAAAGGGCTCAAACATGATTTTTATTTCGTTTTTCAGAACGGCTATTCGTAAATGCGTGTCAACAGGTAGTGATCGAAGAGAGGGAAAAGAAGGCAAGACAGAACTACTCGTTTTGCATGACACTTTTGCAAGGAAGGTTTGAAAATGCTCGTTGCAAAAAAGATAAAAGCATTTGAAAAGAGGTCAGCAAGAGAAGCAAGCATATGTCCTTAATTTCTTCGTGAAAAGAACAGGCGATGTATTTTGCAGAAGAACAATCGATGTCACAGATTTCAACAGCTTGTCGAGATCAATATCTGCGTCATCGTTGTCGAGCGGCTGCAACTCGTTATTACCTACAAAGGCATCACTGAAATTTATGATTATAAAAAATCAATCTAGACCTACAATGCTAAAATCATGAACGACAAAGTCAATGGAGGAAAGCTAATTATTTTGAGAAAAATTAGGATGAAGCGCTGAGCAAACATTTAGCCCGGTGCATTTTGATCACCTTGTATGTATCACGTTTATCTGAATAAATGCACGTGCTAGACAGAAACCCCTATTTCAGTATCGCCTCCATCCCGAGTACAACCTATTCATATAAAGGCCCCTTCACGAATAGCCCTAAGTCTTCGTTCATGATGCCTGCTGTGAAAAGTGGATAAAACGAATACCCCACTACAGAATGATATATGTTGTACCCTGTCTTCAAATTTTATGAAATCGCATCGCGCATCCTCACTGTTCGCTTCATTCGACATAAGATGAACTAAGGATGCTCATGATGGAACATGATGCTAAGATGCTAAGATGGTAAGATTCATTGCCAGAATCAAGCAGTCAGTGATGTGTTTCAAGCAGGTAGAGATAATTTTGCTACTCAGCATCGCTCAACCACAATATCCAGAAAACCGGCAAACAAATGTCGTGCCACCCGACATCTGTTATTGTGTGTCTCAGAGCACTGTGTGTTGGACGTCGACTTGGGGTCGGTGTTGAGTGAAAGCATAAAGGCAAAAATGTCCAAACTTTGGATCAAGTTCTCTACGTATTTGGAGTCAAAGAGGTTCCGTGACGACCCTTAACAATCTCAGTCTGACACAGCAAATCGATTCGCATTCACTGTTGACACTTATAAATTTTGATAAAGTTTTTCCTGCGAACGATCTAGAAGCGTCCATCCTATCAGCAAATGTATATGCAAAAGTGAAAAAGATGAATGCTGCTGGAAAAAAATCGAACCCTATCTCGTTAGTGAACCGTTTAGCAACAAACGAAAACAACAATCATAACGGCGGTTGAGTAGCTTCATATCTTTGGTCAAATTCAATCGCTCCATCACCCTTGCAATATGATGATTTCATTCAACAGCAGCATCTGCTTTCTTGGCAACAAAATCTTTGTTTTTCGCTTCGTCTTAAGGGTGCTCATCTTTGATTCTGTCACACTGCCCTGTTTTCAGTTTTCGCTTCTCAATACTTTCCCATTATCTGCTATCGATCTACGCGAGATTCTTTCGCAAACCGAGTCTCTTCAATGTATGACGATCACTTCTGCCATGCATGTGACAGGCTAGTGCGAGATGAAATTCGTGCACAGTGACGTTGCAGTGTTTTGCAGCTAACTCCTGAAGAAGAGGAAGATCTCTGTTGCTGCATCAGCGAGGTGGCTGTGGATGTGTTCAGCAGGCTATACTAGCAGCGTACTACTATGTGGGCATTGAGGATGCCAACTGAGGATGTCGACGGCTGTTCCATATTCATGTGACCATTCCCTGGAGCGGTGTCAGACAAGCTGCGTGTTAAAAATTCAATTACTGAGTGCTTTCGAACAAAGGATTTCCTTGCCTATAGCTTCCTTTCGAAAGGAATTAGAAAAAATAGGAGGGTCACTGAAATTAAGCAAATGCGTCCCACGTTTCTTACTGTTCAATCGACATCATAGAAAAGATTTTTGTTAGGATATATACAAATCTAACTACCACAGCTTTCACTACTTGTAAGTCTTTTTTCTGTGTTAGCTCGGAAATGAAATAGATTCAGGGAAAAAGCAGCTTCAACTCGAAAAAAAGAGGAGATGCATTCGGAGCTCCTCTTAGCCATATATTCTGCGGCTTTTAAGTGCTTTTGACAGCCTTTATATCAACAGATCCTGAAAGCTTCCACCTTTAAAGTCGTAAGTCGTAGAGTCAAGATTTCCCCAAATACCGGTGAAAATTGGTGACAAGGAGATCAAAACATAGGGAGAAGGGTCCAAATTTTTTGCATCCCTCAATCGACAAAGATTTGTTGGCTCTCTTCTTGCTTTTCTTTAGTAAACTATATTTTTAAATTTAGCTGCTCCAATCCCCCGTCAGATACTGTCACATGGCAATTTACCACCCCTCCTTGTGAAAGAACATCGCCGCTGACGTATGACGCATGGCATGTTATGTAAAATGGCATGCTTTATGTGTCGCGCGCACATGAATGTCTCACACTTGCTGGGTGCACAATATTTATTGATATACGTATGGAACGCGTCCCTTGTTTTTCGCCTGTCCCTACGCAAGGTTTCTTCCTATATTCTTGAACATGTGTGAAAAAAGGGAGCGAAAAAAAGCAAAAGGTGATTTACAAGAATAGGTGTTATGCTCTTTCCGTGCAACATGCTACACAGACAGGAGAGGGAACCTCCTTGGCAAAAATTCTAATGGCTGGAAGGAATGAACGATCAGTTAATGCAAAGCAGATAGGAAGAGACGAGTGAAGAGAACTTCCCAAATTAAAAAAAATCATTCTTTGCAGAAGTATGTCCCGTTCTCAAAAAATTGCTCATTTGTTTGCTACTGTACGAGCTGATGTGAGGTTCGGAATATAAGCAAAAAAATCGTGCAAATGTGTAACATGACATAAGGCTGCATAATTTAACAATTGTCCTGGTTTCAACTTCCTTCGTTTTTGGCGCCTTATGTTCATTCCGGTTCCGATTCTCAACCATAGCAAAGCACTTTGTAGGCTTATGGAATAAAAGATTTCGATAGTGGTCTTTGTTCAGAAAGTGGCCATGACTAGCGAGAGCATCTTAGGTGACCTAGAAGTGCACCTCAGGATGAGAACAACAAATTTAGGAAATATATCATTGCCTTCTAGACATAATAGATGTTTAAGTGCGTCTCTCTTTCTAACAAACATTACGGCAGGCGACGGTATAACTATTCACATTTGCGAAAGTTCGCCAACAGTTTAAGTAGAGTTTTGAATATTCGGGGATTGATGAAGAGAGCATAAAGAGAGGCATGTAAAAACAACACAAATAAGGAGAAGGCATGAGCAAATTACAGGTGAGGAGTCATAGAAGCTTTATTCCCAGGTCAAATTAAAACACTTCTTAAAACTCTTAATATAGCATGATATTGCTTGATGTGCCCTCTTCCATGCCTCAGCATACGAGGGAAGTGAAAGGTAATATATTTCATTAGATTGTTGTGATTCACTTACAATGTGATATATGAATCCCAAATACTGGTTAGGCAATCCTCATGCGTATGCCATTCTACTACCAATATTTCTGTGAAAGAAACCTAATTTGGCTTTGTGGAAAGAGATGCACAAGCGTTCAAAAGATTTAGCTGCTCTCTAACATTGTTTCCTTTTGCGCATTCGCCATTATCTACGCAGAGGTACGCCCCTACTTTTTGGTCAGATAACTTCAAATTTTCCTCTGCGTCACATAAGAATGTTGCGCATTTCAGCTATAATAGAAGGATTAGGCGAGTTGGCGTTGTAACGCACAAAACTCATCTACATGAACTTCATCATAATCAATTGGCGTAACGTTTTCTGCACGTTGGCTTCGGCATTCGGGAAAAGCAAAAGAACTTAAGCCTGTATTGCCTTAAGCAAATCGCTTATGGCTGTATATTCTCTTTTTATGCAAGTAAACGGAGCAGAAAAAGCCAAAGCCTAATCCGAGCCTAAACGTCCGCTGAAGTACCCCAATTGATGCTAGCGCACGCATGCCCACCGAGCTTCTCGGCGCAGCACATTTCATCACCACTAAGTTTTGGTGTTGCAAATGCTCAACTGCGTCTGAAGAAATATTATATATTCACGTTTCTGACACAATTGGAGTTCAGTGAAGCTCGTTTTTGTAGATTTAATTACAGGTGACTATTGCGATTCCCGCATGCCGCTAATTTTTGTAAGGAGAAGAAGAAAAGACGATTCTTTTAGACAGTGAGAGAAGGTAGGGGGACTGCCGTGTAACTAGCGACGTTGTTAGATCGATAGTCAAATGCGATAAATTCATGAACGTCCCTCCCCGACGACGTCCGGGGAGGGAAGTGTAAATATTATTGAAAAAAAAGATGCTGAGCACGTTACGATCGACATTTTATCTCTTGTTTGTGCGGTAAACGAAATGAGTGAAATTCCATATAAAAGGATGACGTCGACTGGAGGAATTCGACTTTCTATCTGAAATGGATGCTGAAATGCATTTGTTTATTCGATTCCCACGATCTTTCCCACCAAAATACTAAGGTGCACGTTGCGATGAGCATTTCTATCGCACATGACAAGAGTGCTTGAACTTTTTTCTCTAAGCATGACAATGGGGGACGACTGTTGGCATTAGCAACCAACACTGAATCTGACACGACCCAAAGCCTCTAAGGGCTAATCATTAGAATTCGGTGACATGTGGAAATCGCAAACGATCGGAACGTCGCACGACTAAGGACGATGGGAATTCATAAGCGCTTTAATGCAACAGTGGTGTCGTGACCTTTAGCGTGGCGGCGTTGAGTTTTCATTTCTGAATGACTCCGTCTCCGCACGCCTTCTGCATCTAATAAACAGTGATAAACAGTGATTCAGCACTGTCACCAAACAATGCATTGTTGTGGTGCTCACACACTCTTCCCGATTTTCGCTTTCATTAGCAAACCATTTAGCGTTTGGATTATTGGGGGTGCGCCCTATTCTCAACGGAAACGACTTTGAAGAGTAACTAGATTTTATTAATGGAATTTATGAAAGTAACATAGTGCCGGAGTAATTTGCAAACTGTTTTGAGGCACCCTGCTGAATATAGAGGAGATGCATAAACAATGAAAAAAATTCGTTGCATAAGATGGGGGGGGGGGGGGGGGTGAGAAGCTGCAAAGAATGCAGAGAACGGATACTCGAAAATGCCACTTTTCCCAAGATTTTGGAGAGTGACGGCCTGTACGATTGCCTCTACTAACGTTGACGAATTCACTGTAAGGGGGACAAAAAGGGGGGGGGGGGACAAAAAGCTTCCTCCAAAAAACTGGTTAGGGAGGCCTCCGAAAGTGGAGGAGAGGGGGTGGGTGTGGGGATGGAGGGAGAAGGTAGCCACTAAAGGAAGGATGTTAGTTACTTTCGAATCTGTTTCTGCTATTAGAATAAGAAATATAATCAAAAATGAAATAGGCCTTAATTTGGTATGAGGGTTCGAAGCATTTGTCATAGAGAAAACCTCCATAGAAAGGCTGAGTTGAGTTCAGTCTGGTGAAAGTTGCCGTGGAAATCGCCGTTGACACTTTATTTCTTAAGAATGGGAACTTGCTCACGAGATAGCTGAATAAGCGCCGATAATGGAATCCGAGTCACGTAACGCCGCATGTTTCCATCTGCGTTGAAAGCATTAATTACTCATACGTTAGTACACAGTGTTGCATCACTCTTGACTGCTGCACTGGTTATCAGTTACATAAATAATTCAACACAATCAGCGTCTCCGTTCGGATATGACACTGTTCATTTGATCCAGTCAGGCGCGCAAAAAAGAAGTATTTGTGCTTGAACGTTTTTTGTAGTGTCAAACATACACTTCGTAGAGAGTAAGTGCATCAATTAATGTCAGTGTTGATGACTTAGCTGGCTTGTCTTTGCAACGATCGACAGCATTAAAATACTTGTGGCGGCCACTTAAGGACTGTATTGTTGCAAAAACAAACAACCAGGGTGATACGATAGTGACATCGAACGAAGCTCGCGGCTTATTGCTTTGTCGGACGAAATCAATTCTCTCATAAAGGATCGATAAGCGGTACTGAACAGCCGCGCAGCTCTTCCGAACGATGGCCTTAGTAAGAGCTTGTATAGAGTGGCGTCGCATCTTGCCAGCATCGAGAACACATGGCGTGAACTGGAAGTTTTTGTTTGTGTTCGAGAGAGAGTAGATGAGATGGAATTAATGTGCTGCGCAGAGAGCGACGCACACTAATGCCTCGTCGAGCACGCAATATACAGTAGCATATGGCGGCCCGTCATACGGCTTCCACTATTTCCTTCTCGCATATCACAATGACGCATTTTGTTTCTTGTTTACGATGAAAACGCTCCACTTGCCTCTGCAGCAAACCTGAAGTTAAAATCGTTCTAGTGGCGGAAGAGAGCAGTTATTCAGATTTCTTGCAATTCATTCTTCGCAAGCAGGTTGCTTATATTTAAATAATGTTGGATAAAGATTGCGCTCAAAATTACTTCCAGCGAATACAAAGACATCTACGTTATGCAATCGAATATGGCATAAAATGCCTGCAAAATCAAGTGAAGAAAGGTTTCAGCTTAATGTTTACGTGGAGAAGAAGGGACGCTGCTAAGCAACGTCTTCTGCGCATATTGAAAGTGAATTTAGAACTGTTTATGAGAAATAGCCTATGAATAGCTGCGGATGTGCTGACATAATTCGGAGCTTATTTAATGCTGTTCAAAAACTGCTTCGCTGGTAATAAGATCTTGCCTCTCTTTCGCTCCTCGCAATCTTTCCATAAAGGAGAGGATGACAGTATCTTTTCTTCTTTCATCAGATCAGTTCCTTTTGTAGCATCAAAGTTTTCAAGACAGAAGGTTCCTGCTGAAAAAGTTTTAAGATATGGTTTCTGATGATCTTCGCACAGTTCGTATCGATGAGGATCATCGTTCTTTCAATTCGTCTGTAAAATTCTCATCCAGAATACCTTTTTGCAGCGTTCGCAATGGAAATGCTAAGCAAACTTGCTTCATCTACCGTAGGTTCGTGCAAGCGAGTCATAAGCAACAAGAGCACTCCTACAGGCGGTGGAAGGGGAAATTCTTGAGATACCCCCAACCGTGCAGCGTTTGACCAAGGAAGCGGCTGATCTAGCTAAAGAGCGTCGAGAGTTGTTTACTGCCAAGAGTGGCAGGCAACCATAACAGTGACCTGAAGCTGTTCTATGAGCGCAATTTCAGAATGCGTGTTACTTAATTTCAAGCAGTTGGGAGTATAACGCAGAAATGCTTGAGGCACTCCAAATCTGTGACAGCGCTTCGCGTGCGAAAAGAAGTGGTCAGAACATAGATTCTGAAGTTGTAATCTACGCAGACTTTTATGGGTACCTAATATTGCGGAAACTCAGCTTTTTCGCATGAGCACCCATCAGCGCATCTCATCCAAAGGTTTGCGGACTCTATGGTGCGGGTAGGGGGGGCATTCCAGACCCGAGTCCTCCAATTCTGAAACACCCGTTCCGATCGCCACCAGTGATGAAAGCTGTTGGAGATATGGAGCATGCTGTCTATGACACTCTATTCAATTTGCGAAATCCTCCTAGTAGGACGAATAGCATTTCAGTTGTGCCACCTATTGCTTACTTACTGCTTCAAGTGGAAAACAGCCTTTCATTCTCGCACTGCATTCCAAGTTGAGGGAAAATTTCTTAGCTTATTATAAACAAGAGTTCGATTGTTAGTACACGATTGTTTGTACACATTGTTAGTAATTTTCGAATAATACTTCCTGGTTTTTGCTAAATGAGGAGAATTTTGGAGTGAGAATTCATATCTAGTGATTACTGCAGACGAGAAATAGTCACTTTACAGCAATTTCCAGGAGAATCACATTTGGAACAATGACCTCGCATGTCTTATTATCGACATGAAATTGTCATAAAAGTATGAGCCAGAAGGTGGGATATTCGGATCTTTGAAGCGCTGGCTAAAGTCTGTAATAAGCCTGTAAACGTGGTTGCAGCGGAGAAACAGTGATGAAACTTTTTTTCAAGAAGTGAATTTGAAGGTGGAATATTGTACTCAAGAAGTAAACCACTTTACTCCGTTCAGGACGCTGTCAAGAAATGGAGGTAGTCCACGTCCAGACCGCAACTTTCAGGAACATTAGGATGCTTTACAACGAAACTTATGGTACCTTGAAGTCTAGGACACGTCTCGACTTACAAGTCTATAGAATTGAGGATTAATGACTTCAGACATCATTTCATGCGTGGTAAGAGAAGAAATAATGGGTATTTGCAAGGGATATTGAGCGCCCAGCAATGTCACTACATAGCCGAAGAACTTGGCTGCAGATACAACTCAACATTTGGTAGGTTGCATATCAATGCAAAAAGTGGTGATCAGTTTGCTCATCTTGTCATGGCGACTTGTCAATTTCAGTACATCTATCATGGGCTGTGAAATTCCGTTGCAAACAGTTCATCATTTAATGACCTCTGAGAACAGCTACTCCTCAGCTGAAGATCTTTTCTAGGTGAACATTCAAATGAAGCTATTTTCTCTATAAGGCTATGCTTTTGAGTGAGATAATATCCCTCGATATGTCTTTAGTGATTTCAAAGGTCAGTGAGCATTCTCCATCATTAACTATATGCTTTCCATTGTTCTACAAACCCGTTGAGATGTTGACACAAATGCAAAATTTCTGCCGTCTTGAACCTGCGAAACAAAACTTTTAGAGCGCTTCAGAAGCAATTGTATTCTAAACTACACATTTTCAACCTTTTGTAACATTCCAACTCACTATTCGAATTATTTTAAATGCACCACAGAACTGTCTATTATTCGTTTTCACAGTTACACTTCATTGTCTCGAATTGTTGTCCCCAATTTCTTCATTCATCGATTTTTTCAGGCAAAGAACATTGGACGAACGTCTTTAAAGAATCAAGTATTTCACTAGAGCGTACCGAATTAATTTTGTACTATATCTGGTCATAGTGACCAGCAGGCGAGCAGGCGCTCTTACGTAGTAAATTTCTACGTAGAATATTTGAAACTCCCCTTTCGCTTGGGCTAAGCATGGAGCGCAAAAATGAATTCAGAGCTCAGCTCAAAGTTCTGATCGATAGGCTTATTAGAGATGATTATGGGAAAGCAATGAACAGTTTCTTCTCCAAGAACGGCAACTTAAAAATTGGGGCATTTGTGCTGGAGAAAGTTGTGGTCAGAGAGGGAATAGAGGTGTGGTCAGAAATCTATCGTGCCCGTTGATTAGCCGCATCAGTGAGAAGCATAAAGAGTTGGGGGGGGGGGG
>JAARMF010000022.1:71794-103718 GCA_022844705.1 Toxascaris leonina | reverse complement strand
GGGGGGGGGGGATGGGGAGGAAAGGGAGTGAGATTATTTTCGCTATTTTATCAGATGAACTTTCGCCCACACAGCACCGACCTGATGACATGTAATCCAATGCACTTAGCACATCACTGCGCGATTGCCGTTCGATACCGCATCTCATATTACCGTATCGCAGCCACGCGCAACGCCCATCAGTGCGCAAACCCAACAAAGCAACGCTAATTCGGTCGCTTCAAAAAACCAACCCTTGCGGCGTGAATACAAATTTGCGCATTATATCACATTGTGCACAGTTCATCGTAATCGCTTATGGAGCGATTATTGCAATATTTTGCAGTCTAAAATGTGAGTTGTGCATTAATAGTCAATGCTGACGGAATGAAGCAACGAGATCCTCCTCAAAATGTTCGTATTGCGAGAACTTAGGATAGGATGAAAGGTGTGAAAAATGCACAGAAATGCACATAAACTTCTGGTGGGCACAGAAACTTAAACTTCATTTTTGGCGGATTTATATATGGGTCAAGAACAGCTTAGCTAACACCAGGGATAAGCTGTCAACACTGCGACTTAATTGCTGCCAGCTCTTCTACCGCCGTTTCTGCCTGTTCCAGATACGCTAATGATTGCATAATGCCTCCAGTTTGTGCATTACAAACTCACAGTGTTCACGCTCAGTCATTATATGCCTTTTTGTAAGTTCGCTTTGCAGACGTGCATTTTGACAGGATATATATGCACGTGTAGGTGGATCTGCCAAGCCGGCAACTCGAGCTTGGAGAGCCATGAGGCTTGAGTTATCGAATGCGATAGAAATAATGCTCACCATTAACCGGTATGCTGTAGCCTTTTCAGAGCTGATCCATCGAGTCTGAGAGGAACCGCACATAATTGAATGCTAGAAAAATTTGCGATCGCTATATCACGGGTCAGGTCATTTTATACTAGCCGTGTTTTCATCTTACTGCGACCACCTCACAGAAGATCGAAATTCTTGAAAAGTTGCGAGAGTGGTCACTCGGTTGAAACATTAAGGTATACTGTACGTTCTGCTGGTTTCTGATGAACAGGAAGCAGCAGATTGCAACGTGTTAGCCCTTTTGATACGACTCCGCACCTTTTGATTTTCCATTTAAGCATGTTATATATTTCTGCATGCGTTTCGCAAGAAGGTGAATGCATCATTTATACTTATGTACACGCCTTGCTGTTTCTCAATTCAACACTGCTATATGCGAACCCAAGTAGTCATAGCAGTGAGATTTCATGTAATAATTTGTTCCTTAAAATTGCCTCACAAAATCCATTTTCATTTTGTGGATTATGTTATAAATGAAATAGGTTCTAGGATTTCTCAGCTAAATTTTGTTTCGACTGCCACACCCCTACTGAAAGTAAATCTTAGAGGTAGCAGATTTTTCGACCGTTATTAGCATTAGCTTCGACAGTCCACCTTTTTCGTCAATTAAGAGCGTTCGGTTTTGTTTGAAAGGCTATGATTCGAATGATCAGGCCGATCGATATTAGAAATATTCACAGACAGTGAGAGGTTCCTAAATGACTGACTTCAAGTGCTCCAGCGATTGCATTAATTTGCTGCCAAAATTCTCTTCGATGCATTGGACCGTCTAGACAAATTTTGCACGCATTACCTTCACAACAGTTTGAGTATTTTTTATTGGTTGAGGAAGTAATCGATCAGAAAGGACGCAGACTTTGGGGAATCAGTCTAAAATGTAGAATGTCGAAGTCAATTTTGTCGCCGCATCATTTCTGGCTCCAATATGGAGAATATAAGGCGGAATGACGAAGACGTACATGTACATCGCTACAATGTGATCAAGGTGCATTTAGAAAATCTGTATAAAAAGTGCACCAGCAAATGCATTCATGGCTCTTTTAGGCTTTCAGGAATTTCCAAAGTGTTGATCTGACAGACAAAGTAGCAAAAAATATTCGGTGATCCTTTCAACACACTTCCACTTGTTTGTTTCTTGCATTGCCCACATGTGGTACGCCCCTCCTGAATAGTTTTTTGAAAATACCATAAACGATGAAGCTGCATTATGTCACTGTAAAAAATCGACACATTGCATTCTATGCTTAGAGCTCAGAAGGGCTACACACTCATGTCCGACTATGTGGCAGTGTTGTTGAGATTTTGGAAAACAATTGGAAGAGACGTCTCAACAATGGATTGCTGGCGTGCGCTCATGTTACATGTGCGTCGCGATTCTGGCGATCGGCACATCGCGTGCCGTCTGCCGTTCTCCGTGGGTGCGAGACTCTCTGCCACGCAACTACCATACTCCTGTTTCACTTGCGCGACGCCAATGAGCGACATTCATAAACGTTGCGGTGGTCGTTGCGTGCAGCGTGCTGTTCCTCCAACTGCTGTGTGCCTGCCGGTCCTCAGTGCTAGTCGGTAAGGTGACTGGTTAACACATGGAAAGTGACTTGATGATGGGTGCCAACTCGAGGTAGGCTTCCTTGTAAACTCATCACTTCCGTCTCTTGCTTATAGACAAACACTTCGAGCGGCTCATAATGACGCTCGGTCGCCCTAATAAATATTTATATTTGTGATTGTTTAGCTTTTGGAGGGCAATTTTCAACAAAACTATCGCACGGGTTTCGCTGTTTAGATTATTCTCTTTGATTACATAACATCCACTGCCTTCCTCTTACATTTCTCCAAATCTGCATTTCTAGCGCTCATTGTTATGCCATACCCGCCGGTGAGGCTCTTATGCGTTAGAAGGCGAGTCCGTTTCATTATCGCTGAAGCCAGAGAGGCCGCAGTTAATCTGAATTTTTTGTGGTCAATAATATATTGCTTCAACGCGGGTATTCCTCTGCACTGCCTTCTTTTTTGAGTTGCTGAGATGATATCTTTGTTGATTGGACACGATTTCTTTTGAGTGGCCTTTATAGCTTTGTTCGGTGCCTTTTTCCTCATGTCCTTCTTTCAAATCTTACGAAAGTTCTTAAAAATATTTCTTCTGCATTTTGACCGGAAATGTGCATACTTGAGCTAGTCTCGCCACAACGAGTTTTATTTTTTGCAGAGAATTAAACGCTATTAGGCACTGCATTCCTGACTTTCTAAAACAGGTCTTTGTTTTATCCAAACTTTGGCTCCCATATGCGAATCCAAAAGAATTGCCAGTATGTTCTTCACAAGCAAAAATGTGCAAAACTGGTCAGAATCAACTGGTCCCATAAAATTCTGTGCAATAGTGACAGCCTTTCATTCATCAAGAAGCGCTGTGCTGGAGGATTTCCGTCCCGAGGTCAAATATTTTTTAGTAATTCGCCTATAAAGAGCTATTGTATGTTTTTGAAAATGAAAATCTTCAGTAAGCGTGAAAAAAGCTTGGAAAACCGCAGCAGGAAGAATTCTGTGAACTCCAACTGGTTTTATGCACAGAAATCTCCCAGCAAGCACGACAAAATGGTGCATTAAAATGAGTTGCTCGGTTAGTCGCTAATCCACGAGGGTGAAGGGTGATCCGTCGTTGATTTAAAAAAACCACTCCTTGATCGTGATGCCACCAGTTAAGGAATATATCACTTTTTGAAACTTCGCTTAGAATTCCCGGCCTGATTTTCATAACTGTGTGCATTTTTTCTGAAAATCTGGAGATCCAACGGAAGATCTGTGTCTGTCCATCCCCTACTCCTGGCGTTTCCGAAATTTGGGATCCAAGAAGTTAGACCCTCCCATTTGCAGCTGTGAGCGTTCACAGAAGAATTTTTTACAAAGACTGACATAACCTTCAAAAAATACTGATCTGCTGTAAATGTGAAGATCTTCTCGATCACTTAGGCAGAAGCTTCAGATAGCCGTCAAGAAATCACGTAAGCGATGGTCACAGATTATTATCGAGCGTGAGGTGATATGTAGGTGTTTTTGTTTCATTTTTTGGTCGGATTGACCGCCTGGCATATCTTTTCGCCGATTTATCTAGCAGATGTGATTGCTGTTTTACTCTGTTCATCGCAGTGGTCAATAAAAGGGTTTCCACTGAAGCGGAACGCCAACACTTCTGCACGCAATTATTTTGCTCGATCGCAGAGTGTTATTAAGGCAAAAGTTTTATTTCGGAACATGGGCCCCTCTACATTCTAGCAAATTATCTTTTCTTCCGAAACATTTCCCACCGTTTCTGTAATACATTCCTACCATCAGCGATATCCTACATGACGACAACATTGCACCTAATCTTGCGAGCGTCTGCACTTTTTAGCAGTTGCTTTATCTCTGCCTAACTTAGAGCATTCGTTCAGCTCAGAGCAGCTGAGGCTGATGAACTTGAGCTATCGAGCTTGTGATATGTGCTTTGTTATGATTCTAGCTTGTGTTGTTGAATGACTAGAGCTGTTTCGCTTGGGAAATGAAACAGGTATTCAGCTTTAAAATGCTTCAATGCAACGAAAGCTTGTTGTTTTCACGCGCTGCTCTTGGGACTTTTATCTCATCCTATCTTGGGTCCCCTGATAAGGGAGAAGAATGGGCCTTAACAATATGTTCTACAACTCTATCTCCTTTTATGAGCGATATTGAGTTTCGGTAAAACTTTCTTCTGTGCATCTTTTCTAAGAGAACATTGAAAAAACTGCTAGCTCTGTACCAGATAAGTGAGATGGGAGGAAGAGGATGGGGTTGAGGGAGGGGAAAGGGAAAAGAGGAACATTTTACCACCTCGCGTTCATATGGCTTATAAGGAGGTTTCAGAAGACTTCATGAGCGCGGAATAGCCTTGCATTTTATTATCGCATTCAATTTTGCGGTGATTTTAGCGACAACGTCTGGTTAACTTATTCCATTCAATTAAAAATCACGATGTTCCATTCGTCTCATAAATGCGCATAACGCTGATATTATTTCAAAAAATCCGATGCAGCTTACTCGAGTGATATATTCATGTTGATAGTAAAAATAAGTTGCAAAGTCAAGCGTACAGGTCTGTGAAGGAATTTGGCGAAGGAGATTCACTTGAATGCTATGTGTTACCTCCTTCTTATGCCAGCAGTGGAGGGCATGACAAAGCGAATAATTACTACTGAATGTTAACGCATCGCTCATCACGTGCCCGAACGATTCCTTCTCATCCTTATGCCTTGGGCCACGTCAGAACACAGAACCATTGCCGCTCGATGAGCCGATCAAATCCGAACGTTGCTCTGAGTTAGGCCTCACATATCAGTCGTTAAATTCGGCTTGTAATTGGGTTCGACTTTGTAGGTCGACTAGAAAAGCTTGAAAATTTCATAATTTCTTGATTGGAATCAGCCTAGTCAAATTCGAAAATCGGAATCAAACATGTTCGATTGGCCGAGCAAGAATTTTTGCACACAAAAACGGTGTAGACAGTGGGAGTAATGCGCCATGCTATACTGAAGAAGAGTTGAAGCTTTCAGTTGGTTTGTATAACGTCATCGCTCCCCTGGGCCTTTCAAAAATTGTATTGTTCCACGGGCATGAACGAAATCTTAGTGTATTCCTTTAGTAGGCGCTATTAGTTTGGTAAGAATTTGTTTATAAAGTGCAATCTATTCGCACCGTCAAGTGTTAGAGTTCCTCCGGAACGTCTCTTTCGTAAAGGTTTTTGAATTTTGAATCCTTCGAAGGGCAGTTTGAGCGAGCTTGATCTCGACAAACGTGAAAGCAAAAAAAAGTGGATGAATATGAAGAGATTGGATGCTTTAAGCATGAGAGTGCCAGCATGATGAGAGAAGGAGCGCAGCGACCGTTTCGTGGAGGCTTGAAAATGGCCTGAAAGACGCTAAAGCTGGCTCAGAAATGTGCATTTTTTTTGGGGAGGGGGGCTGAGGTATATCTTGTAAGTGCAGAAACATGTTTCATTGCGATCTTATGATAACACGCTCAGCAGATGTTTGTTAGATGCTGATATGGATGTTGTTTACATTATCTTTCGTGAAGGTTTGAAAAGGTTATGCAATTGCGGATGATTTTCTCTCAGACCCTTCCCAGCTGCACCTGTATGAGGAACATTAATTACGAATAATAGACTGATCAACTGTGTCTTATTTGTTATGATAGCCATCTCAACTAATACAGCGTCAGTGATTATGAAAGCTCCATTGAAGCGGTTCGATAGCCAGCGCACTCGGACCACTTCAGTTCAAAAGCGAGGATGAGGAGGATAAAGGACGAAGAAAAAGAGGCGGCAAGCGACAGGAGAAACCTCCCTATTCCTACATTGCATTGATCGCAATGGCAATACATGCCAAACCAGATCGCAGAGCTACTCTCACTGAGATTTACACTTACCTGCAGAACAATTTCGACTTTTTCAGAGGTAGCCTGTTGTTTCGTTGTTTTAATGTTTTTTGCCGATTGTAGCAGCAAAACAGTTCTTTTAATCGGATAAGCTAAAGGCTTTATGAGCTTCCTTAACTGCTGAAATCAATCCTAGTATATTGTGTAATATCATAAATAACCGGAAACATTTTTTTGCTTCGCAGTTATCAGTTGTACTGATCGAATCTCGAAATAATCCATTGAACAGAACGAGGCTGCCGTAATATTAGGATGTCGTCTGATTTTCTTCCTCGCCAAAAACGGATATTATCCATTCGCCTTGCTATATGCTCCGTTGGGCACCTATGCTCACGCCGGAACTCATTAAATTTTATTGGGCTTCCATTTTGCAGACACGCTTTCCATGAAGTTTAGAACCGGCGAAGCGAACATGGTCTGCTCTACAGCTTTATATGCACATTGATAGCGTCAGCTGACCATTCCTATGCGCAATTGAATTAAACGTCCAATATTTTTAGGAGAATACAACGGTTGGAAAAATTCAATACGCCATAATTTATCGCTGAATGAATGCTTTGTGAAGCTGCCGAAGAGCTCCGGTGGTCGCAGTGGCAAGGGTCACCAATGGACAATCGACCAAAACTGCGACTTCCTTTTTGAAGAAGGCTCATATAGAAGGAGACCACGGGGGTATAAAGCACGCAATCGAGGAAACGACTTTTCCAATACACAGGTATGAAATCTGCCTTATAAAAACTGCAATTAATACTTTTTATGGCAGTCATATGCTATCCTTGAATCCATCAGCTTCTCACAGCAGACATACATTCTTTTGAGGGCCAGTTTGGGTGCTGTCAGACAGGAGACTAAAGAAACAATGGACGGTGGTAAAGGTTTTAGTTACGAGGTTGCACGCGTTTTTTCCTTCAGTACTGCTACGCTTACCGATGCATTTCCTTTCTCATGTGCCAGTGGAACCCCGACAGGTTCCCCTGTCTCAAGCCTTGAGTAAGTGGCTGCATAATGAGGCCATTGTTATTCTTTGATTTCTTCGATTTCCCAGAAAGCAGTGTAGTAAATAATTCAGCAGCCTCACTGAAACTTATTCCAAATCGTATTTATGGTCTTTCGTATTTCTTAGCGAACTTAATAGTCCATTCCCATCTAATCTGGAAATCTTTCCGGCTAAGAATTTTCTGGAAGCTCATGGTTCAATAAATAGGAAGCTTGTGGAATGCCGTATGTTCGCATTGTCGATTAATATTGTAAAAGTACGCCCATAGTGTAAATCACTCATTCTTCATAAGTGGAAAAAATTTCAATAATCCGCCTTCACATCATTTCACTCATAGCGGAGATGAAGCTAATGACGATCTTCCTTCAACAGAATTCACGTCATTCTTTAATGTAATCTCCACTTTCGAACATTGTGAAAGACTGTTGCTCAGAGATCTAGTTCAGACGGCAGCTGCCATTCAACTTCTGAGAAACCGCGCAACAAAGGCTACGGTGGAAATGAAAGTGACAAGGAGGTGTTTTTCCGATGAGAAAAAAGATCTGCAAAATGTCGCTCTGATCGGTTCAAAAAATATTCGGCATTGACCTGAATAATGCTTCTTTGAACTTGCGTCCAGGAATAGTGGAAAGCGCTGACTGTCACCGAATAAACGTAAGTAGGTATAAATAAAAGTTTCTAGCACGGCTTTTGTGATGGGCATTTTTTAGCTTTGTGTCTTTTTAACGTAATTGTGCTTCCCATATCATCAATGATTGTGCCCAAATATTTTAGTTAGAGGCAGTGTGCACAGGCTCAGTGGTGGCGGAGTCGGCGTTTGCGGTGGACGACGTGAATGCTATCCACCATCCACAGCCTTTTCTATCGCAGTGCCAAGGTCCGTTTTGGCCACCATATGACTATGGCACCCAGTGGCCAGTACAGCCTGACGCTTACACATTGCCGGCAACTGGCTACATTTATGAGACGAGTCAACCGCTGCATACTGGCTACATCCACGACGAGACATATCAGTTCAATGTTGAAACGGCTGTCAACCCCGCACTCGCTGACGCGCCGCCCTTTCTCGACGTTTCTCAGATCACTCAAGTCGAATACCCACATTATGTGATGCAGCCAACAATGGCCAACCAATAGTCGCTTAAGATCTGTAAATAAATTTTGCTTCAATAGCTTTGGCGATGATTATTCTTCCTGATGCTTTATTTTTGCTTCGATAGGATTCTGCACTGAGATGTTACAATAAAACATTTGTCACTGGCAATCCAGCTCTTCCCTGTTCACTAGATATCACATAGTGCTTGTTATTCACAAGCTGCATAAATCTTTTCTTACTTGGAAGTGTGATCTTTCAAGAATTGGATCTCCAAAGAGGAATATTTTGACGAATAAGTTTTCGTCAAAAATAGACAGAAAGCCGATGTCTCGCGATTTTCGACGAATGATAGCGAAAAGCGAATTTCACAGGGTTTCAAAAGATTGCATGAAATGGCGCGGCCGTGTGTGATCCTGCGAACGCTTTGCTGTATTTGTGGGAAACAACAAAAGAAATCCTCACAGTGAGCTCAGAGTGAGCTTCGAAAACAATGGACGTATGGAGAGCCACACATTGGCACTTTTCGGCACAGTACAATTCTTCCTGAACAAAATGAGCGCAGGCTTTTGACCAGTAAGTTTTTGCTCGTTGCCACCATAGTCTTCGATGATTGGCAAGCTCTGCAATGAGCGCATTCTTTCAATTCATGGCACGCGGCGACGATCCACTCTCTCCGAAGCTGGATGAGTCAAGAGTTGCAAGCTGCTTCAACGGAGAGCTCAACTGACCGTGCTTCGCTACCTCACTCATCAAAGCTAGCTTCTCCTCCGGTACACTCAACGATACATCATTTGCGCTCTGTTTTCTTATCGCATGCCGACGCCTGAAAATCACGCTCAATTTTTTCTTATACCAAGAACGAATACAATGGAACAAGGATGAGCAATCCTTTGAAGTCTCTGATGTTTGAGTTATCTTGACCTATCGCATTCCTTTCACAAATGAATTGTAAATCCCACGACAGTTCCAAAAAAAGTGAAAAGATGATACCTGCAAGCTATGCTGCCTATTCAGGAATAAGTAAAAGCACTTTGTACTAGACAATTACTCATGTTTCTTTGAATTCCTTGACTTGTAATTCGAGTTAGGATCATGAGTGAATACTATCTTTCCAGTTGAGATGAAGTGTAGTTGCGACGCTAGACACAGGTTTTATAGCCTAGATTTTTCACTTTTAGTGCTCTTCCCGTTTGCATCAGTCAACAGAGACAATGCATTTGTGGATTTTTTCACTCGTGAACCCAGAAGTTCCAACGGTGAAATATGCTCTCTACAAAATGAACCATGGGATAATCAGGTTAATGCCTGCTCCTGATTCCTACTACAATTGACTACGCTCTGCACAATCATTCATAGGTAGGCAACCAGAAAACGTGAAAACCAGGATTGATATTGCTACTGGGCGAACGCGACCCAAGGATATCTTTCTTGCAGACGCAGCTTCTTTTATAAAAAGGCGGTTATTAAGTGCTTGGTCATCTTCTTCGCATGTTTGGTGCGGTAGCCTGATGAGCTGGACTGCAAAAGTGGATATTTCTGTCACCTTCATATCGTACTTTTATTGAAATCATTATGATCTCCGTTTCCTTGATCTCTCTTATCAATCATTCTATTAACCAATCCAGTTGACTATTTTTCCATCTTCATCACTATAACCACTGTTCTTGTGACGCCCATTATCATTTCAATTACCTTTATGTAGTTCATCATTTTTTGATACTTGTTTCGCCATTATTTATCCTGCCTTGGTGCACAATGTTATTATTCCCACCATCTTAATCTCATTGATCAGTTCTTCTGTTAATGATGTCCAGTTTATTATCATTCGTGCTGTTTTGGCGCAGTCTATTATTATCGCTGTTACCTTCATTTCATTCATCATTATTTCTTTTACTTTCCTCCAGTTCATCATTCTTCATCATCATCTACTGCTGCACTTTATTTCATCCAGTCCCCTGCCTTCTGACACAAGAAGATGCAGCGGAAAACGTACTTGCCACTAACGAAATTGGACACGGATAACTGCTTCTCAGAAAGTTCACTATTCGAGCACTTCGAAAGCAGCAACAATTCCTTTTTGAGATCGAAAGAGAAGTAGCCATAAAGATAGGGAGAAATTGCAGCATTAAACACGGCGAAAGCGTAGATCAGCTTTCGGATAAGCGGCGGAATCGGGCTGAAATTTATGTATTATTGAAAACGGATTCGAAAAACACAATAGTTTGAACGAACCAGACTCTGCAACGAACAAACAAATAATGTTGGACGAAACGCCTTCAACGAATTACTGAATTGTGCAAATTTCGTCACTTTCTCCGAGGATTCATTGTCTCAGTTCAAAGACACATGATGCTAAATCATATGCTTAAAGCGAAGTTCTGGTGGGAACGGAGTTGCATCTGAATGCTGTTGGCTGTGACTCGTTATGTGCCTTCAGTTGCACTCGAACAGCTGGACAGACAGGAGAACATTTTATGCGAGGAAATATTAACTAGTGCTTAATGTAACATTTCCCGCTTCCTCCAAATCACCTGCTGAAACAACTTCGGTGCATAAATATATACTCATTGGAATAGTGACTTTCACCTGGGACGATAAGTGAAATGAATGAACGAGGCAGCAGCGTACGGCGTCCAGCAGAGCAGAAATGCAAGCACGATTACAAAAGTCATCTTCAGAGTGCGACTTTTAGCACGTTCCAAGTTCGCTTCACCCGATCTGCGCAATTTTGGACCGTTGTCCGATGCACATGCTGAAAGCCGTTATGTACTGAAATTTGAGAAGCGAATGATACTTAGAGCGTTCAGTTTCTGTAGTGGTGTATGAAATATTGCCATAGAAACACCATGCAAAACGGAAGCAAAAAGTTATCGATCACTTTCAACTTATGTCTCCAGCCTATCGCTCACAAAACACCCGCTGAAAGAGCCACAGAATTTTCCTGAATGTCACAGTATCGGCGATAATGAAACTTGCACCGTTGGACAAATTGCTGATCACATGAAGAAGTGCTGCAGCAGGGAACACGTCAATCGCTCAGTTTTTATTGTGAATAGTTGCTTCAAAGGTTTCGTTGCTGCTTCAGACAAACTTTTGCAATTGAAAATGTCCGTTTACGAATATTGGACGGAATTCTGATAATTTGCCTCCTGTTGTCCGAAATTCCCGCTTTTAGGCTTCGAAATTCAAACTCAAATATTTTTAAACTAGTCGTCATGGCAGGAGTTGCTGAGAGGAACGGAAGTAAAAGACAATGAATTAGAAAATTTGGAAGAACGTTTGCTTCGATGCATAACGCGTATAGCGACGATCTTGAACGTAACGTCAATAAATTAGTTTAACTTACATGGACTCGACTTTGTCTTCGAGGAAATCTTATAGAGAATGAGAGAGTAGCATGCCACGATAAAAAATAGCGGTATCAAATAGACCTGAAAATTCATATAGAAACAGTTTGCTGACATTCCTGTTACTGCAAACAATTGAAAGTCTTAACTGATCATCTGCTCTATTCAATCAGCCCTTGGTATTTGCCAAGTAAACAATATCTGTACTGCTAGGTTATTAAGGAAGGCGTCTTAGCTATGTAAAAGTAGTGTAAGGAAGAACAGCTCGCAGGCGTTAGGAAGCTGCAGTAGATGATTGTCAGTGACAAACAATGGAGATGATACTTGGGCGAGAACATTGGAGATTTCGAAAGTAACCGTGAAATGGCTGCTGTTCAGCTGCAGTAGACTATGCTTCGAGGCACCTACGTCGTAAGAAACCGCTGCTTGGGAATAGTGCATCATAAGCTTTAAGTAATCATTCAACTACCGAAGTAGAGTGGCAAAGCTGTTCAAGCGCAGCTATGATTTGTAAAATCCAGAGGTTTAGAAAAACCTGCATGAGGTTGATGATCGTATAAGCGAAAACGAATTCATGCCGAATGGCGCCAACAAAGTCCCCTGATACGCACTGTGTGTACCAGTGAGCGCATGGATGAGTAGATGTGCGAAACAGGAACGCCTTAGATATTAACATAATTAAACGATGCATCCGTGAACGATGGCTTCGACTGGTGTTAACAGTGTTGGTTAACTTTATGAGAAAGTGGGAAATTCTGCTGGAACATTCACGAGCGAATCACCTTTTGTTTTCGCATTCTCAGCGGAGTAATTTTTTCTTCTAATAAAATCAAATCGGATGTGGAATGTATAGAGAATTTTGTGAATGTTCTGCGTCATGATTTATTAGTCTGCCTATAAAAACGGACGAATTCCAACAACGGAAAACGACTGGCAGGTACATTTTATGATGTTGCGATCGTTCGCGGTTGGTGGACACACTAAAGAAGCTGGCCGTGGTGAACTAGAGTAACTATTTTCTGATGCGCTTTCAAAATTCAAAATGGTGACACCCTTGTAGATTTGCTCAAGTACGCTTCCTCACGAAAAATGCGTGCTGTAGGATATAGTTCCAGCAGTTAGACAGTTGTAGCACTTGCATTAAATACAACGGCTGGAACAGTAGTGCTCGGGGGTCATATACAGACGTCCTAACGGATATGCTCACTTAATTGCTGTAAACACTGAATGAAATCGAACTGCTCACCGATGGAAGACTTGTCACGAAACTGATGATCCACGCGATGGTCACCATTCGACGTACACATTTCTTCGCATTTAGCGTGTAAAGGGGTGAGAATATTGAGTAGAAACGGTCGAGACTTATGCAGATGAGTATATTGGCAGCCAATGCGTTCCCGAAATTGTCAAAAAATTTGCACGAACGACACAGCTAGAACGAAACAAATTTCGGTTGGAATTTGGACAAAGTGATGATAATAAGAAGCAGACGAAGTGGCAGAAGCATTTTTTTTCATTTAAAACGATATTCGGCCCGGTAACTATAAATTTGAAGCATTATTTAATTTGAATATTCAAAGATTCTTGATGGCTGTTAAAGGCAACAAGCTTTACCGCTGAATTTTTCTAAAATATTCAACCTTTGCACTAGAATCCCGGCAAGACAACCCAACGTCGGCAAGATTTCCACTATGTTCTACAAATTAGGGACTCATTGCTCGGCTGTATAAACTAAGATCAGAAGTCAAAAATTTCGGCTGTTTTCTTCGCACACCAAATTCAAAGGCATAGGCGAGAATAGATCGAGCAATATTGGTCGTGTTTTCGGAGTGTTTCAGCTAGCAGTTACTCTTCACAAATACACTTTTCGTCCAGATTTGCGTTACGACTCACCTTTCCCACAGCTACCTGCATATGCATACTTGCGCTTCGAAAGTAAATTTTAGGCAATGCTGGACATGGCGGATGAAACGATATTCCCAATCCTTCGACTTCATTCATTAAATATATAAAGGGATTGGCACCCTACGCGATAACTGTAGCGCAACGGACTGTGATCTGCTTTTCGTCGAATCAGTGATGGAGTTTTTAAGTGAATAAACAAACAGACGATAACACTGAGCAATGGCAAGCAATTTATGAGATGTTTCCTAATGAACGGTGAGCGAGCTGCGCCATTGACGGTCCATAGACGTTCGAGTTGTAAGCATGACAATACATAAAATCTGATCAGCATATGCGAATGGATCGCTGTTACAATTTGCTTCGACAGCACCAAATTCGCGCAATGATTCAGCAATTCTCACCGCATTTCTTTATCAAATAGAATGATTTATTGTAATTGAAGGTTCAGAAATATCCTCAGAATGTGAGTGTTCTCCTGATTTTGTAATCTAGAATGAGCTCGTACAGAAGGTGAAATTTGACTTTTGAAGAACCCATTCGATATTTCGACCGAAGAGATGAAAAACTTACCAAATCACCACCCCACCATGCAACTGTGATGTTGTGAATTATTTCTTTCGGCATGTAAATCAGAGTGACAACGAGATGCGCCACATTCATGTGGAGAAGGAGCGTATGTACACGACGAACCTTCACGATCTGATTCCTGAAAGTCATTTTGTTATCACAGTTGCAACTGTTGGGATTTGTGGACAGTCTTTTCTGGCAACAATACGTTCAACGAGGCCCATTTTTAAGAAGATAAATGAGAGGAGATTTTCATGTCTTTTTCCTCCGTGTAACCTTCAAGGGAACGGTTGCCGAGCGACTCACGATTTCTGAAATACACCGACTTGTTCATTTGTTCAGTGGGCCACATATATACCAGGAAATAACTTTTTTGGGGTCCTGCAAATATTTCTAGAAGCGGATTATTGGAAATCCTATCTATGCACATATGTGTGTGCGGATGTCCGTTTGTCCCTTTGTAGTTCCAACACAACGCATGTACGGAGTCAAGAAATTTGATAGACACGATCAGCGCTGTTCGATAACCTCAATCCTTTAATTCGCGTTTCCCAGATCCTAGCAGCCATCATTTCTGCATGAGAAATCGACAGTTATGTGCATCGAGAAATTTTCAGATGTGCTATAAAATTTGCGCGTTCACTGGCAACTGCAACGAACGAATGATTTGGACTCAGTGATTGTACGATTGACCTGTTTCATAGAAAAACGCACCATTACGGGCTTTGTATATGGTTCAGAAATTCTGGGCAATCGGCTTATCTTATGCAAAAAAATACGAAGGGAATTTTTTGTTGTTCCTTCAGATATGCTTCACTTCGGTTATCGAGAAGAATCATCCCACACATTGATGTGCGGCTTCTGAGTGCTGGCTGAATGATGGTGGTGGAAACAAGCTTTTGATACCGGCATGGTATGGTTTCTTCATTTAAAGCATTTCGAAATTGCATGCAGTGTGTTCAAAAGGGAAGCACAGTTCCACGTTATCACGCCGAAAATCATACTAAACGAAAGCATCCAGACTCAAACCCTTCAATGTTTCGCAGAAAGCCGTCTCATTAGATCAATATCATCGCTGCTTGCAGTAAAAAGCTATGGAGAACCACGCGAAGGTCGGAATAATCTGACCACTTTATTGTATTGCAGCTAAAAATCGGCATTACACATTTTTGTTCATTTTCACTGCAACAGAAAACGCAGGGGTTATGGCGCTGTTATGCATTACACTTCACGGTTTTTTGGCTGCAATAAAAGAAGCCAACGAGATAACTGTGGCAAACTGCAGGTTACACATGGAGCAGAAATTTTAGCGCATTTGAAGCCATTCTTTCATATACAAGCTGTCTCCCAACAAAGTTGTACCTGACCGTGCAGAACTTCCGCTGTAAAAAATTCTTCCAATGCGGGTGGTTTTCAAAAGCAGCGAAGTCCACATTAGAAATGCAGCTTTCAGCTGACGTGGGACACACAGATGGATCTGCGTACCTGATATCTTATCCGGTTGGGAATTGAATCAATGAGAAAATAGATCTCATGCTCGATGTGCATCGACGCGAGTTTCGAGTTGGAGATTGATTCGATGTCATTTGCACAGAAATCGTTATGGCGTCGGTTTGAGCTATAGGTGAGTTAAACTTTACGTTGATGCAAATTTCGGCTCGGTTGACGTTTGCATCGGTGATTTCTGTATGTCGTCAAGAGATGTTCTCGACAAGAATTTTACCAGTAAGTGATATGCAAAGCGAGAATACAGTTGAGCATTCGCTCGTCTTCGAATTCAGATAATACTGGAGTATGTTTTAGGTAGATAGTACTCCGAGGCCTACTCTCATCATATGCTGATTTGTTCGCTTCATTACTTGGCAGTTTTGGAATGTTTGAACGAATAGAGTGCACCAGAAATCTTCTAAGCAGGCATAGCACATAGCATTAGCACATTTGACGCGAATTTGGAATGAGTGAATATGAATGAGGAAGAGATAAACTGACCTCACAAGGATGATGAACATCATAAAGTTACCAAAGAGCGCAATACAGAAGCAAATACAGTAGCACACCGAGGTCAGATAGGCGGAAGAGCTCATGACGGCTCGTGGATAGGATCGAGGGTCCGAGCAATTCATTAACATGACGCTTCTCCTGTAGAATACGTCTGTAGAATATTACTGCACTGCACTCAAGCACGCATTGCATACAATGGAAGGCACGCTTCTTCTTCCCTAAACTTCGCTGTACACAACTATCACTTGCGCGCTTGAGGGCTATCCATATTCCCTTCAAAACTATGACACTAATAAGCTATCTTACAAAGTACGAATAAAATGCACTAACGCGAGCCGTATGTTCCGAACATTTCAGTCTGGTTAGAGAATTGCGTATTTCGCAGATTCTTGCAAGAAGTCGCGTTATTGTCGAGAACATTCATAGATTAGATGAAAAAGCTGAAATGAAAAGCCTAATGACACTGTTTCATTGCTGAGAAGTGATAGTGCAAGGAAAAAAATAATATATAAGCAAAGAGATAAACAGATAGGTGCACTATATAGAGGATTCTTATGAAGAAATTTCTTCCAAAAGTGAAGGTACATTTCAATGCAAAACAAGTGGCGATGCATATCTGAAAGATTGGCACAATATGCGCACTGCACTTTATTCAGTCAAGTCAATGGCTAAGCGAATGTTCGAAAAAAAGATTGCTAAACTCCAGTGGTGCATCCTCGAGGGTACAAATCAAACAAAACATTCGATCAGAGCTTAAAGCAACCTTGAAAACGATAACATTATGGCAGCTTTCAGTATGGAAATACAGAAGGAGACACCTCAAGCAACAAAGAGCGCTATGCCTTCTGGAACGGACGGTAGATGAATGGGATCGGATATATCCCGATGATAGAAAAGCGACCAAGGAAATTCAAGAAGATGAAAAACTAATTAATATCGGTGGCAACCAAAGGCAAATCCAACGGAACAAAGGCATGGGAATGCTGCAGTCCTTAAATTTACGCTTGTAATGCTGATCATTAGCTGGCATCGTCAGAACGATTTCTTAACAGATGTTTTTAAACACTTTAAAACGAAGCGAAGCCAAACGTTGAATACGTAGAGATAGATAACGTTTTAAACTGAAATTTTTAACAAACTAGTTTCCGCGTTTGAAACGTAAATTCGCTCACAGATCGCATCCTCACAATACACTTCATGCGACAATTAACGAATAGCTCATAGATGGGGGGATGAAGGATTTTGTGTGCAATGATGAAACACTGATCGTTTGTGTGTGTGTGTTGCAAGAGTGTTGCATCTGCGGGGCCTGTGCGTTGGATTTCGGCGCTCAATAATTCATGATCAGCAAATCCCCTTAGCGCATTACCGAGACGACTAATGTGCGCAACGGCGTTTTCTGCTGCGGGCACCTATTTGAAGAGGAGGCTGTTAAGAAAAAGTCGTGCACCTTAACGCTGAAACTCCGTACCACCTTTTAAGAAGTTGAAACCAGATGGAAGAATGATAATTTGACGACAAGGTAAGCAACACAGCAACGAGATCAGTTATCACTATCTTTGTTGGCTGGATCATACTGCCTCGCAGTTTATTCCATAGCGATAATTCTAACGCTAACAACGAGCACTTTCAAAAACGAATCTCATTTCAACTGGATCGTGCTATTTGGATGCCAGTAACAAGCCAGTAACATTTGGATCAACCATATTTGAAATGAGGCTCAAGATGCTTTGATAAACGTTTGTTCGAATAGCCGACCACATGTTGTCAGAGGCCTTTACAGAATCTGCCTTCCATTTAATGCCAAGTGACAAATGGAATAGTCGTCAAATAAGCCATGTAAGCGATAACAAAAAAAGCGTACGCTTATCAAGCAATATGGTTGGTTGCTTCACAAAAGTCATATTCATCAGCGATTGCTGATTTCAGCTGGGATGCCCGATCTCGCAGTGGCTATAGCACAGTGCTCATGAAATGTTTTGCGGGACCAATGAAGAATGCTATATATTATGTATGAGCTAACGTTGAGTTCCAAAAGAAAAGCAAATTTTTCTATTCCACCTCACTCAAGTGCTAAGGGAAGCATCACTGAATGCTGCAGTTCTCAGTGCTCCACACGAGCTGCCAAAAGTGCCGAAGGGTGATATGAGCAATGAAATCGCAGAATATTCGCGATAGTATGAATGCGTCACAAAACCACATTCTACATGAAGATGCTTTTTCTGTTAGTGCGCGCAGCAAGTGTCAAAACATGAATAACAAAATGCCGAAACTAATAACTCACTGATTTTTGAACTCAATTCCACGCGGTCGGCTTCTTTTAAATCGGAGATTTCGGGGCAAAGGCTTGTTCGCGGTCATGAGAGCTCAACTGATAAGTCGAATGTACATCATCTACGACAGGCAGTCTTAGACCATGACTAGGACACAATTCATAATCAGTGTCTGTTTTGAGGGATTAAGCTAGGTATTTCCGGGGTGAAATTTGTGTGGAAGCTCGATGGGGCTCGGCGACGGTGTGGCGAAATCGACAGTGGAGTGATCCTCAATGATTGCTGTATAAGAACGAAAACAAGCAAGAGGCAGAACTGAGTAAGCGCAAATCGTTACAACGGAAATACATGGCAATTTCGAGTGAAGTAACAACGCTGCAAATGCATTCCAATATGTTTGAAAAATGACGCGAGATTCCAGAGAAGGACCTCTTCACGTTATTACTGCGAAAGTGCAAAGAAGTCATTCCGATAATTCGGAGACGAGGTAGTGTGCAACGAAAATACTGAGGCTCTTTTAGTGGGTAGTTTCGGTTGCAAGATTCGGCCGAAACTACCCATTCGGTCTGTTGCTGTTAGGTTTACTAGGCTATAAGCAATGCCTGATCTTCTCCTGTCTCAAGCTGATCACGTTAAAGTTACAAGGTGTTCGCCGTGTGCCACATATCTGAGCAATCTCACGAGTTTTCTCTTTCCACTCGAATTTTTCATCTTTTGACAGTCCTGCTACAACTGTTTTGATTCTGTTGCTGAAAGCTTACACATGGAATGTGTTGTGAAGGTTTAAATGGAAACAGAGAGAGTGAGTGATGCTAGTACTCTATGCGTATTCGCTTGTACGCATACCGGCAAACATGATGAACATCGTCTAAAATTTTTTGCGCAGATGCTGAACGATGCACGACGATATCATTGATTTCGCTACGCTCAGATAAACTGCTTTCACTGCTCTTGTGCAGTATGATGCCTCATTTGCGTATCTTCAGATGTTTCGTTCTTCCCATCAGTTCCAAAATATTTGTTTCTGCATATTCCCTGATACTGTACTCGAGTTTTGTTGCAAGTGTGTAAGAGGAAATGTAGATTTCGAACCGTTTCGTTTTCTGCCTTCATCTTCACTCAACTATGCGTTATTAGTGGCCAAATTGATAATTTGGCATTCGCCTCGTTTAGCATGAGGCAATCTCAGTTACGTGTATGTGAGCTTGTACAGTTCCATTCTTTCCATTCGTCCTGTCCAGCAGGTGTGCCCTTTTATTCATTTGCATTCTTCAATGAAGTCATCGGCAACTACATCAGAATGAGTGATGAGGAATGCGATATGGGTTGAAAAATAGGTGTTTTTGTTGAACGTGGTGCCAAAACAGCTGCCAACAGCAAAGTACTATAGAATGATTTAATGAAAGATCGCGCTGTTATCGAGAATAAAAAAATGATTCTGAAGGGTTCTATTGTTTCTTTTTCTGGAAGAAAATTAAGTTTCACGTTCTTTTTGTATGTGATTCATTCATCATCTAAATGGCAGCAGCTTGGAAGTGCCAGCACAAAAGCAAGCCACAGTTAAACCATTTGCACAATCAACGAATACTTGCTTGCACGTATTGACTGACCGCACAATTGAATGTTCTGCATTTATGACAGAAGGCTGCAATGTTTTGTATTTGATGAACGACTCAACAGAGCTAATCAAAAAAGAAAAAAAAACTACAAAGATGCGCATCAGAAATGGAGCGAGAAGCCGATAAAAATTTTCAATTCACAAAATTTGGTGAAGTTTGGCACAATGTTGATGACACAATGTTTTTACTTTAATACGTGTTTTATTCAGTTATCAGGGCTTACCGATATTGCACGCATTCTTCTTTCATTTGTTATGATTGAAGGATAATGTTTCGTCGGGAAAATTGCCCTAAAAGCAACGAACGGACGAATTTGCTGCAAAAAAAACCTAAGCGAATGAGCGAAATTCGCAGAATTCCCAATGTGAACAGAGCAAGGGGAATTGAGGAATGAGAAGGGGCGAGTGCAGTAGGCACGCACAAGTGCAATTTGGATACAGTAACGTGTTCGCTTCTTGCACGTAGACCATACAAGCCACTGAGCGAATTGGTGGGTTACAACCTTTTCGGGAAAGTCATGCATTTTGCAGTGCTAGAAAATCTTATGACAACATTATCAAACACTAACTGTCTGCCTCGACAACGCTCAATTCATTTCGTTGGTAAACATTGAGTGTTGGTAGCACAGTTATTCTCTAGATATCAGATGAATTGTTAGCCCTCTGGAAGCTCTATTTTCTCGACCTCTTTTCTGCATGTTGTGAATACAGCAGCCTTATTGCCATTAGAGACACCTTCGTCTAAAACGCTAGCAGGTTATTGTATTTCTCAATGGTTTTTAAGTGCCATAATGCAGGCGCTTCAGAAGCCCACTTCTTCAGCATCGCTATATTGACAGACCAAGTTTTTGGTTGTGATCGAATTGGCAGTGTGCGTTTTGAGCAACAGGTATTTGGTCGAAAGCAGCGGTTCGCTGTCTCAGTCAATCTGTGCTGAATTTTAGAAGTGTGCATTTCGATTAGCCGACCGGCCGGTTTTGTCTTATAGCTGCGCTATAGTGATTGGGAGGCGCAATCTCACGATGGAGAGATGAGCACCGACAGGAAAAGAGCAGCAAATGGCGGAGTGGATTCATTTGGTGTAATCGCATCATAGCTCCATGTCTGGACAACTGCGCCCGAGGCTGAGGCTGAGATTATCGTCTTTGAGTTCTTAAAACCAGGATTTAATGCATTACGTGCGGAATCAACGGCTCTGTAACTGGTTGCAATTCGCACGGTTAAAGCTACGTTTCATGAATCCGAGGGACTCGAGATGCAAGTCGATTTGAGCGTCCGCTTCCGTGTCATTTATCGCGGCACGTGTTAAATGACGTGCCGAATTGCAAAAAAGCGGACGGTGGGGTGTAGTAATTGGATAACGCACGCGACTTTGCTACACTTGTGACTTATCAATTCAACCTCCTTACCAGTGGAGCTTTCTTTGGGAGGAATTCGAATATACTCCATGCTCCAGAACAATGCTCCGTTCAATTACATTCAGTATTTCGGGTCACAAATATTGCTACAAGCAGTCAGTGACCTTCTGAGCTCTTACCAGTTTTTTCCATGAAGAGTAGCGCAGAGCTTAGGACGTTGTAGGAAAAAGAACTGAATGAAGGTGAAGGAGAACGAGGGGAGGGGAGGAAGGGGATGACTTGAATATGCATTCGAGGTCATACACACGAAGCCAGTAGCCATGCATAAAGAGTTTAAACTCCAGTTTTTGCAAGTAATATTTAATAATCGATTAACCGAACTCGTCCGACCTCTGCATCTGGATCTGGCCTGTGAAAGAAGGCCCAAGTCGATTCTTCTCTCTCAGCATATAAGGAAGGGTACAATGGCAATTTCGCAAAATATAGATATTAATGATCAGAACTCGAAATTCAAGTTCGCAAGCACAACACACTCAGCCTCTTGAACAACAGAAGCTGCCGCTTTTCGGCATTCAGTGGACGGAAATTTTGAAAAGTTGCAAATTCGGCCTGCATTCAGATGACTGTAATCATAGGCAAAAAATGGCGAAGCGTAGCAGAACAACCAGTAAGATGGGCTCCTTTGCGCTTCTCTACTTCACCAGCCAATTTTGCTGGCAAATAATGAACATGCGAAACGGTGTCTCCATACTCAATTAGACTAACTGCCTTCCACAAAGCACTCCTTTTTGTGCTCTCAGTGGTGTGAAGTGAAAAATTGACTGATGTAAACTGCAAACAAATTTTTTCCCGACCATATGCCGGCACGTCAAATGTGATATAGAAGGTTGAACATTACCCATTAGTAGTTTCATAGCTTTGTCTACAGTGGATCCCAAATTGAAATAGCTCCATGGGCAGGAAAACGCTCACATTTATTTATGCAAGGTTGGCAAATAAAATCAATCTTAGAATTGCAAAAAATATCGAGCGGTGACAGAGTGCGAGTATGCGTGGAACGTATCGTGCAGTCACACTCATACGGCTTCAGTGTAAGCGCATATTAACTAGTATATGTGCTCCAAAAATTTGCGGTCATTATTTCTTTTACGCCACGAAGAAGATTGGTGTCGCCCATCGCTTTGCTTCTTTCGCGCTCTTTAAGCTATTCATAATATGAACACATTGCATTTGCATAAATCTGCGATATTTTTGCATTGATATTTACATGGCGCATTTGCAAATGTGCCATCCAATTAATATAGAAGCAAGAGCACTTTGCTCGCAACATTCTTGCGAGAGCGAAAGGAGTCCCTCATTGCGATCGCACTAACGATAAGAAGTGGCTAGGGAATCTGCTAACTGAAAAGTTGCCATCAACCGCTGACAGGATGTCGCTGATCGTTACTGGCAAATACACAACAAGTAACAGTAGATTGCGACAATTCTTGTGTCTTTGCTAATTTTAGGCCCGAATGTGGTGAGCTTTATCTTTCCAATGTTCAATTTCCGATTTCACTACTTTGGGAGATAAAGTCTGACCGCATTAAACTTAGGTTGTGTGCGATTGCGATATTGACCTGAACCTTCAGGACAAAAGCCATCATACTATGACACAAGGGTTTAGGTTTTTCAGAATGAATGCTAATTGCCACATCGTATTTGGCTTAGATATACGTCTGGGGATTAGCACATGAATAAACCTATATTTCCAGCCCTATAAAGCCGTTGCTTATGCTCAATATTTGCATCAATCGAAAATCAAAAGATATGAAGAATCAAAGTGCTCGCGATGGCATCTTCACATTTGTACCTCCTAACCGGCGGTGGGTGGACGGATAAAGGAAGGCAAGAGCCGAGTTCGTGACTAAAGTGGGATAAGAACCTCCGCACTTTTTAACGCTGTTTTCAGTTACGCCCGCGTTTTCCCAAGACGAAGCTCGCAATGCATTTTGTGTCACTTCTCACCATCAGCATCTCGCATTTCAGATATTCTCAACCACATAGGCCACATCTTTCTCCATGCCTCCCCAACTAGCCTCATCACGCAATATTTCTTCGGTGTGTATGTGGGCAAAAGCGCAAGAACTTGATTTTAATGTAAGTAAGGGTACCAATGCTCAGAAATGACGTCAAGATGGATTAAAGGCTAATGAAGGCGACATGCATCAATAAGACAGTCTCTTATCAGAATGTTGCTTCAGTGACAAGAGGAAGGAATTTTCTCTTCAGAACATAGCGAAAAGTCAGTCAAATGGGAGCAAGCCTGAACATGTGGGCTGCTGAGATGATTTCGGCACCAATGCATATTGCTTGAAGCAGCATACTGAAGTTCGTCGAGATTAAAGGCAAATGCATAGCTTGCATTTTTATGAATGCTCGATGTCTCAGCGCAGCAAATCGATATAATCGGTGCTTGTGATCAGTGGTCGCTGTTCAGAACAACTTCAGCGTAGAATTCGTCCATCTAGAATCACAAGAATTAAACTACTAACTGCTCAAAGATTATTTTCACTCAGGATGAGCCAGATGGTCAGTTAAAACAACATGCCTTTGAGAAGTTCGCACTTCTGCTCCACGTCAATTAAAGAATGTTGAACTAAACTCCAATGAATAATGAAAGCACTGATCAAAAATGGCCATAGAAGCTGATTAATGCGAGCTGCTTTGTGTAACCGCATAACTACCTGCTTTTTCAAAATTTCCTCACAGCTGCTTTCTGCTTCATTTGCTTCGATGCTGTTTCCTTTTCCGTTCCTTTCTTCATGTAAAAATTATCACGAAGAGAAATGAGACTTGCTGGCACATCACCTAACTTGAAAGTTGTTTTGCAATCACCTCTGAAATGTGGGTCTGCTGGTAGTAAGCTTCGCATCCTTGAATCATTTTGGCAATTGAAGGTACCAAATATCGTCAACGCTGTAGCTTTACCGACTTTATTTTTTCCGAAAGATTAAAACGACAAATTGCGAACCGTTTCTATTCTACCACGCGTTATAATGTCAGGAAAGCTCAAGAGGCCTAAAGCCAAATCAAGTCGCTCAAAATTATCGACAAAATGGCCAAGAAAGTAGCTGATAAATTTCTCTTGAAGCTAGCGAAACGCCATGTTCAGTATATGCAATAGGCGAAACCCTGTCATCTGTAAAAGGGATAACACGAGGCAGTAACTGTTAATCTCCTCAACACTCACCAATAACTAGCGGTGCAAACGGGGTCTCGACGAAGTGCAGCGACCGCTTTTTATGGCCGACGGAAATCACCGCACTGATCCATTGCACTATACTGTTAAAAAAACTCAACCAAGACTGAGGAATGAACGTTCCTCAACGGTACTGCATTACCAAAAATTCCGACGTCCCATGGCGATTCTCAGCCGAAACAAAAGAGATTCGCCATCTGAGAGCAAAATTTATGGAACTCCAAAAAATCCTCAGTACGTTTGGAGCACGCTTTGTCTCGGTCCATCTAGCCTTTGGAAGTTGGTCGTTCGCAAATGCCAATATACTTGGAGAAGAGTTTTTGCGCTATACTACTAGCGCTCTCCTCTTTTGAGCTCTGAGTGAGGAAAATCTTAGTACTCACAAACCATCATTTCAGAAGTGACGGGTTGTAGAATCGACACACCACATATTCTGTTCTTATTGCATTTTACTTGAAAGCCTCAGGATAGCTGAGAAAGAAAAATAACGTAATAAGAAAGTTAGGAATATCGCACACCTGCAAACTATCGGAAAAAGAAAGCCACACATAAAAATGGAAAAACGAAAATGTGAAACGGCTGCCGCAGAAACGTTTGGCGAGCGAAGTTTTGAGCGCTTTATGTAATTGGCAGGGAAAGTTTTGAAGGCCAGCTGGTGTATGCGGTACGAGCGTTGAGCTGAGGCAGAATCGGGCTCGTGTGGCACTCGAAGGATGGGACATCATCAGTAGGCCGCCGAAAGCTAGGGTGTTGCTGCGAAGGAATGCCTTGCGCAAGGTGAGAGCTTATTTCATTTAACACGCCCTTTGAAAAATTGAAAGCTTGGTGAGGGTTTGATTATGTGATGTGCAGTGTGATGTAGCATGTAAATCTTTTATATATTTGAATTCGGCAGCCTTATACAACACTGCGAGAAACTGTTAGCGGCAACGCGTAATCTTCGCGGACTTCAGTTCGACGCACCCTTATGGCGATTTTTTTTTATACCTTATCCTTCTGATTTCCAATGACTGACTGATTCTTCAATAAAGCGCGTTCTACGACATAAACGCGAAATTATCTTTCTGTAATGAACGAGGAATTTACTAACCACTCCTAGCATTGTAACAGTCAAATTTAGCTTGATTGAGGAGATGAGAGCGGTAGGGTTTTATGCAGGAAAGGTGAAAAGAATGTGCAAATTTAACGCCTTTCATTTTCTTTGCTTGATTCTTTCTCCCTCCCCGTCTAGGTTCTAGCAGCAAAACAACTAAGCGAGTCATGCTGCCGAAAAGTAACTAAGTTGTCATTGCAACAAACTGCTAAAGATGTGGGGACTAGTGAAGAAAACTGGCTGCAATTAGTTTAGAGGAAGAAATGCCCAAACTTCGAAGAATTTTCGCCCTACTATAGCTCACTTCGCATAAGCGATAGCAGGTAAAATCCTTGGACTGGAAGCTGTTTTATTGGAACCTTGAAAAAGTGCTCATGAGAAAGACTGAAAATAGAAAAGTGAACTTGTGTCATCAACTCGCAACTACAGTGGAAATATTTTGCTTAACAAAGGGCACACAGGATAACTCTGTCACGAGATTTAGCCGTTGAAAAGTTGCCGTGGTGGAACGATTTCGATCGGGATGCAAACACCGCAAAGGAAGTGTAACAACAAACGTCTCGAGTTCGTACTGTCAATACGTTCTTGTAATAATCTATGTTATTGCTATGATTCAAAGCTATTGTGTGCAATTTTTCAAAAATGGGTAACTAGGTTGAGAATTGGGTGAAACTGACACCTCATCTGAGGTCGCATTCTTCTTCAGAAGAAAATGTAGTAACGAGGCACAGAGATGCCCCATGAATGCGACTGGAAAATAATTAAGGAAACTTACAGAAGCAGTCCAGCTATGCTCTAGCCTTGCAACATAGTGATCCCTCTCAGTCCTTATTTAACGAAGAACGCTCAGCTCAGCATCTCACAGACATTCTGAACTGATTCAAATGCCCAAGGGACAATTCAGCTAATACAAAGCTGTTTTCCACTACATGTTTAATCTAATGAATCATTATCTTTCGGGCTACAACATTGCGAATGTAGCCGTCCCATTTGAATTCATCGTTCTAACCACCGTTGAAACATTCAGATCCGTGAAATATTCGATTTCATCGTCGAAGCGTTGGAGCATAATTGCAGAACTCGTGTTTGCGCATCAGTTGAATCACTTCACAGCTCACTGTGATTCGCCCCGAGAGAATTGAAGCTTGATGTTTTAGGTTTATTCCATGCTTATATCATACGCTCTCAATTAAGATAACGTTGTGACGACACCACACTGCCGGCATTTGCAACTAGTGAGTTCTTAAATGAGAAGATGTATCTTGAAAGGGGAAACCTTTAAAAGTTTGCGCGAACAGGCTAATGAACAACTTAATGAAAGCGCACAAAGATATTGACAGATTTTGATATTTTCCTAGCTAATTTTGCTAACAATTCACTGATTGTTAAGTAGGCAGATAGCAGTTGCACGCTGTGTGCACTCACACTATGCGGATTGTCGGTGTTAAAAAGCGGAATCTCCAATGTTTGTTTCAAGTTCATTTAGGCAGCAAACCTGATTATGCAAATCGCGCAGTCCATCCAGACCATTTTGAACTCCAACCATAGCCGAAATAATGCTACGCCACAAAGAAACGATAAATGCGCGCGAAGGATGCATGATGCAACTCGATTCGATTGCACAAAATGAGGCGAATAAACACAGCGCAATCTTGAAGTTGTCAAATGCAGCAAAACAATCCTTCACTAGCTGCGGTTATTTCTGCGATGCACGAGCAACAAACACATCATTAACCAATTCATCGTTGCCTTCTGCAGATTCCGTTGTCATGAAAAGACCAATTGTGGGTGACATGTCACTGTCTATTGATTGCGTAATCGAACTATCTATCACGTTTATATAAAGTCGTCTTTTCTTCGACTTTTCCTAAAAGTGAATCGCTCTTTTCTCATTCGTTCGGCTCCCTCACTAATTCAGTTTTGCTCTTCAGAAAGCCATTTCCGCATCGTTCAGAATTCTGCAGAATTCGCCTTCGCTGCAAATATCGTCTAAGGTCGCTAACTTTGCCTCCCGCTGTTTTTTGCTTAATGCATTTGTTATCACGCCTGGACAAGACGCTATGGCTGGTGCTTCCAGAATCCCTCCTGATAAGTGATAGCCGGTTATGCTTTCATGCTGAGGCCACCTGCAGCACTTGTTATATTGTGCCTGCCAATTTCAAACATCAAGTGCGTTTTCTCAAAACGATACATCAGGCGAAACAGACTACTTAACCTTGAGGGAAGTTGTACCTTGGAATACCAATACCAATAAATATCAATAAATAAATATAATACCAATAAATAAGCGTGCCAGTGGAATATCCATCTTTCAGGCTTTTGACAGACTTCAGTGTTTCGGCCAAACTGTCCTCCTTACGCATGCGTACTGTTATCATTGGCGTGATCTAATGTTGGAGTCAAGGGGAAAAAATAAATGCGACAGTGCTTCATCGGGGCAAAAGCTCATGATTTAGTTGCACTCATAAGACTGCCCGGATCCAATTCGTTCTTTCTCCCCCTCGTCCCCCCCCCCCTCCCCTACCCTCCCTCGACCCTTCTCCCCTTTTCCCACCTTGACGCTTGGAAGACACTCGTTGTTGTTGATAACACACAGCACCCTTTCGTGCAAAACATTAGCAGGAAGTGAGCTCTTGTCTCCGAAAGATAGCCGAGTAAGAATCCATAAAAGCAATCTTTGTGTTATCGGTGCATGGGTGTTCCGTTATGACAAATGCATGACGAAATGGTTTACTAATCAAAATGAACTGCTTATTTCTCAAGTAGGCCAAATATAATACCTTTCAGATCACAAGTTGGGAAGTGCAAGCTAGAACCAACTGCTTTGAGCGCAAATTCGGTTCATGAATCTGTAGCGAATGCGATCAGCTAAAGAAGCGACTCTCCAAGCGAGTGAAGATTTTATTATATACGTTTCAGATAATAACAAATTCACATGGCGCACTGGATCCATTTGACATTAGCTCTTCATTAGCTATGCCTGTCGTAATAATCGCTTTAACAACAAAAGAGATCGCTTTCACGTCCCATAACACTTAAAACAAGTCGACGACAGCATTCAAACATATAGAAGCACTTAGATGGTGCGAATTTTCCATTTACCACTCAGAACAAGAAAAGACCGCGTTGGAGAATATTCGAGGAAATAAAGTAAGGAGAACAAAGAAAAAGTATTAAAAAACAAATTTTGAAGTGAAGTACTGCAGTTCTTTTCTACAAGATAATGTGCGTGGATGTGTCGAGAGCATTTCTTATGAAACATGGAAACGCCTCATCAACCTCAAATGAACCATCGTCTCCTCTCACAAAACCAATGCCATTTTGACAGAGGGACTTTATGTGGATGAATTTCTTTAGGAGATTAATCGAAAAACGCAAAAAAACATATGAAATTTCCCTTCCTATGTCAAAAGCTTATCAAAGCGACAAGAAGCAAAACTAGGTTTAAGGAACTCTGTTTAATGCAGGTAGCACGCGCCGAGCTCCATCAGTCTAGGTTTTGTAGGCTCGTAAGATGAATCCATCAAGCAGACAGGCACATACATGCACACACTTACATGCACATTTGCACACAGATGAAGGTGCACGCACAAGACTTGTGCTCACGCACGTTCATGCACATATAAGCACATGCACATCCACAGATACACATGCCCTTGTGGGCATAAGCCGCAAATTACTGAATGCACTGAAAGACTCAAAAACACGTGGTTTCATAGGGGTTTCGTGCCTCTCCTTTTCTTCGAAGATTTACCCACATCTGCATAAATATGCTAGGAGATGGTTGTTCGCCGAAGTTGAACAAATAAGGTTGACAGGTAAGAGAATAACATAAAAGAAAGGCGAACGAACAAAGAAATCCGGAACACACTGTTTCTCAAGGCTATTCCTCCGCGCGTAATTGAGCTCGGGTTACCGTACTCGAAGAGATGTCCATCTGATTTTTTGAAAATCGTTTTGAATTTGAGTGTAATCATATCAAAATCGTACGTCAGTAGAGAGTGAGTAAATTCTTCCGGCTGCTTTGATCTAACCGCGCCATATTTGCCCACAAGTGTTCAGACATACAGTTTCAGACTCATCTCTACCACAGTACTTGGCTGCAAACTTTGACAATTGTTCATTCACTATGCACCGATTTAACAAAGCAGTGAACGCAAAATGAGGTGGCTCAACACGCCAAACACTAAACTGTATAAAATGCCACTTCACCATCATTGCATTCACCTCACCCTCAGATCGAATTGAGTGCCACCTTGAATGAACCGAATTGTTTTCTTGTGCGAATGCCAGAATGCTGTGAGAAATATCAAATTCCAAAATTTTTGCCCGAACTTTGGCCAAATGGAGATGCATTTCCCTGTTCGGGCATAAGTTTGAGAAAAACGCAACTGCTCAAACGGCGTGGCATGAAACGTGGGGTCCACTCATGTTGCACGAAGAGCAGCAATGCCGTAGTCGTTCTGCAAATGTGACCATCTTGCCGAACATGCGATTTCAGTTGCATTTATTCGCCCATGCGGAAGGTAGAGAATTCAAGCTAGTACAGAATCCAATAAACGTCGCGCTTATAAGGCAACAAGGTGAGCACCCTGTTTGTCCCAACACTTGAAAAAATAATTACCTATTTAACCAGTTCGGCAATATCGTGAAAGAAAAATTCGGCTTATGAAAGCAAACTCAAGCAGAACAGAAAGGAAGAAGCTCAGTACCCATCACGTACTATATCTGTAAAAAGTCTGAAGCAACTATCACAGTAGCAAGCCTATATGCTTCTCTCTACACAAGCTTCCGCTGCGGATAGATCTTCAAAAATGTGCGTGCTTGAAATTTTCAACCACACGGGCTCCTTTCAATAGGCCGTCCTACAATACAAGCCTTTCAGTATGCCAAATATAAGCGTCCCACGTGGAGCAAACTGATATAAAATCCTTTCCCATCCTTGTCCTCAAAATGAAACCGTTTTGAGAACCTCCGTGCGGTATGATGCCAATCCCTTTTCAATGGCTACCCTATTACAAGATATTTCCACTCAGAAAAGTCACGACAGCCAGAAGCTATAAACCTCGGAAAACGAAGGTATAGGGTATAGGCTGCCTGCGGCCACGCACTAGGATTTTTGCACATACATAGTTCTGCGTATGAACGTGGGAAATCTTCAACTCTAAAGCGATGTAATTTGAAAAGACCAACTTTTCATAAGCAAGCTCTGCCCGTTGCAGGAAATGCAACAGTCGTTCCCGTGCTAACAACACTGTTGAAGCTTTGAGTTCCATACAAACATCGACTGGGCACAGCACTGGCGTGAGAAAGAGAATATATGTGTGGAAATGAACGATATAGGGGCCGCAGAACTGCGCTCTTGCATGCTAACATTACTCTACATCGCGTAGATAAAAGGATGGTCAAACGACCGTTCCCATTTGCTCCGTATACGCACTTCTTCGGGCGAGATGAGACGTGGTCGCTTCATTTCGCATACTCAAATAATGCAAAACTAGGTTCTGCAGCAAATGCCAGTTTTAGTGAAGAAATGTGTTATATTCGCGGTAAGAGAAATGATACGAAACAAAAAAATAGGGCTAGGTAGCACACAAGGTGAAAAACTCTCATGAAGCGTCGCTGTTTCGCGTTGTTGGTGTTTCAAGCCACAGTTCGCCTGCGATCGCCAATGGCATTGACACACAGCAGCGATTCTTACACAGCATCAATGGCTCTATAGAATACAATAGAAGTGACTAGCAATGCGTGCTCTGTTATAGAGGAGAAAAGCTGCCAATTTGCATGGCACGATTTCAATTCTCGCCTATCTAATTCCTTCCGCTTCGCATATGACATTTTTTTCACGTTCTTGTTATGCGACCGTCAAATCAAAGTGCACACAGGATTCACTGTTATTGTTGAAGTGAGATCCCGCTTTAGTCGTTTACGATGTCAAGCCAAGCCTCGTAGCATCAAAAGCTGACGTGCTAAACCAACAGCAATTTCGTTAACTTGTAACCTTTCAATTCTGTTAACCCGCAACTCAAAAATTTTCCTGTCTAATGTTGACAGCAACTGCGAGACGCATAATTTCGTTCAAATGCGATGTATGCTGAGTGGGGACGAGAGGAGAGGGGGGGGGGGGGGGGGG
>JAARMF010000022.1:28029-71448 GCA_022844705.1 Toxascaris leonina | reverse complement strand
GGGAAGTGGTCGGATAATGGCAGATTGAGGAATATGCATATAATAGTGCACTTCAACTAAATACGCCTGAGCTTGTTCGCATCTTTTATTTAACTTTTGCTGATCCTCGATTGTCTTTCAAGCGACGCATAAATTCCGATTTTTGTTAACATTAAAGAGCGCTTTTCACGCTCGTATTACTTTTGTTCGCTTCATTTGTGCTATGGTTATATTACGTGTTTTTTTTTTTTGACTTTTTGTGCGACCGACATTAGTACTCTTTCATTGTTTCTGTTCGTATTGTTATACTTGCAACCAGGACGCTGCATTCGTCTTTGTACATGAAGCATGTAGGTTTTTCTAGTGCCATCTCGTTTTGCTGTGCTACGAGGTGCTGTTGAGCACTCACTGGGGATAAGTTAGTCGCTCTTGCCACCGCTTGTCGTTGAAGACTGTTCTTTTGTGCAGACGAAGAAGCGGAAGTGCAGGGAGCAATTTTATTTAGCTCGCCATGAAAATCACCGATTTCGAGCACTGCACTCCTCACTATCGATCACATTGGGACCATAGTTGTAAACTTATGAAGACCGTTCGCCGCATCAATGAAATTACGTCCTGGCCAGAGGTTATATCCTGGCAAACCACTTTTTGCCCCACATATGATTCATTCCCTTTCTTGCACGCAGTTGTCGTTTTTTGCGTTTTCTCCGTCATGCTGTTATACGCAAAAACTTATTAGCTTTCCTTTAGCAAATGGTGCACTGAATTACTTCTTTCAGCATTTCAGTATGGAGTCGACTGACTTTTTTCTTTTTTGGGTCCTCGATGATATGCTGGCAAGTAATTTTACGGCAGCATACACCGCTCTGATGTGTATAGCTTGGAGTGAAGCTGAATGGACTACGATGCATCGAAGGTACCACAATCACAAAGGCTTTTGATCCTTGACACGAAATCATTCTTGAAGAAAGCAAAAATGTTGGGGACGTGATAGGAGTGGCGGGCGAAAAAATGGGCGTGAGTACTAGATGCATTCATGACAGCGAAAAAGGGCTTCTTAGAAGTACAAGACAGACTGCGATAGAGAACAAAGTCGGTCAAAAGCCAGAATCAGTAGACTCAGCTGTTTAGTTCCACTCAAAGGAGGTACACAAAGGTGAAGATAGATGTGCGACAAATTCAAAGCTTATAAAACAGGTGGACAACAAGTCGCTGACGATGAAGAAAAGACGATGGTTGCCGCATAGATGAATATGAGAAATAGTTGGTATTCACGAGCTCATGCGAAGCAACAACCAACGGCACAAACAGCTAAGTTCGAATTGCTCGAACGAAACGTGTGAATTTCGGTGAAGAGAGTGCGGAAAGTGATCGCAGCTGTGATGCTCTGTGTGCTGGCTCTTCGACTCTTGCTCTTTTGGGTCAAACCAAAGCAAAACCTTTATCGCCTCTACCCATGCTAATTGCATAATCGCAGGGGACGTATATTTTTGCAGTTTTGATTCAGAGATCATCCATCTTTACGATGCAAAATTTAGCCATTGCTAGCAGCTGAATTTAAAAAATGTCATTGCACAAAAGCTCAGATATCTTCCTACCATTCCTGACCACAGTCGCTACCCGAAAGGGGAGGGTAGGGGGGGGGAAGGGAAGGAGGGGGTGGATTTGCCAAAGACAATTCTTGCTTCACGCTGCAGAGTATCATCCAAAAGAAGAATTGTAAGTGGTGTTCGGCCTTAGCGTGCGAATGAGTTTCTGACAAGGATGCGTATTTTTTCTTCTGTTTCCCGAGCACATGGGCTTATAAGTAGGAAAAAGATGGAGCGCGTTAGCAGTGGAAGATCCATAGCGCAAAAATTTCTGGTTTTTTCAGCATTTGCATCCGAAGATTTTTTGTCACTAATTTAGCCTGCTATCCAAGCGCGGCAGAAAGGCCACTCGATATGTGCTTGTTCTCATTTCCATTTTCGTTCTATACAGCCGCTTCAAATAAGCCACTGTTTTTATGCTACTTGCTATGACAGCATCCAAAGTTCATTCGATTGAAATTAGTACCTTTCAAGAGAGCATAGGTTCGGAACCGAAATCGCCATCGAGTTTTGTTGATCGAAAAGCAACATTTGATCGGCTTTTTTTCGACTACAATCAAAATTCGGTCTTTGCTCTTAGCTTTTAGTTAGTAACTAACGGAAATTTTTGCACCTCGGCCATTCCAGCCGAATTTCGATTCGAATCGGATGCTTTCGGCCAATTCCGTGTCGAAATACGTTTTTTTTGGTTTGCTGTCATTGATTTGTGATAACTTTTATGATGGAACGGATCGATTTGCGGAAGAGATGGGAAAAAGTTTTAGAGAACGGACGACTTTTTTGCCGGAAAAGAAGAAAAACGATCCCAAAGGACATAGCGCTCGTTAAAGCCGACGAAAAATTTAACGCTTCTAGAAGAATTGTTAAGGAAGTTATATTTATAATGCTGAATTTCAATTGCGACCATCAGAATCGTAAATGCAAAACGCAATGAAGCACAACCTAATCGCGAGACGCTCCTAACTAATAGTGATTCAAAAATAAGTCCACAAGAGCATTATCTGGAGTTAGAGCAATGCTCTTTAATATGGGCATCCAAATCTCATAACATGCTTATTAATGCACGGTCAAACGCAATGCTCGTATCAATGCAAAGAGATAAACAAGCCCCATTTATAATTTTACGTCACAGTATTGGGAGATGTTGAATTTTTCAAATGTCCTGTCATTCCTTGCGCGAATGTTGATAGGGCAGAAGTAAAGCGCAGTTCTACTCGAATTCATTGCCATTTAGGTCGCAGCTTCTAGAGCTGTGGTTGCTACAATACGGGATGTTTCCTACCACCGCAGTTGCGAGGCAATCCGTGCTCACGCATTGAATTCATCGCTTCTTTTGACGTAAATTGCTCGCTCGGAGATTAGAGTCGTCTGTGTGGCCCTTCTGCGCAGCACTCAGTAGCATGTTCTGTCTTAGTATGTGGAACAATTTCCACAATTTCAATCACCATAGAGTTTCGATAAGCGCATTGAAACTTTAGCCTTTAGCAAAGAATGCGAAAAAGGAGCTCGAAATATTGCCACTTTTTGTACCACAAAAAATGCATACAGAAGACGAACCAGCTCCGCGTATGGCGCATTCGGCTGGCGTAACTGAAGCGATATAGTTGTATGAGCTGATGTGACGTCTTGTAAACAATTGCGTTAATCATATTATGTGAAGAAAGAAAGGGACACTTCGATATGACAGAACACGAGCTCATAATGATAAATGCTGAAAGTTTCCAAAGCATGCAACGGCCTTGTGGACAATAACGCATTTGTTGTTGAGATGAAGAATGAAGAACATTCGTGGATGTTGGTTCGCTTTCGAGGTGTCTGCACTGAAAAAGTCGATTAATTGGCTCACATAATGAGAAGCAACTCGTTTGCATCACAAAACCACTTTGTGCGTTTCCAGAAAAGAAGTCAACAAGAGAAATGATGGGGGACTTAGCTCAATGATCGTATCAGCAGGAGAGACAATGATCGTTGCCTTGCAAAACACCACTGTTTCCTTAACATTTCACTGCGCTCACTTCTTATCTAATGAATGGCGCTCTTACCTAGACAGTCATATTGGCGTTTGCGCCAAGCTTTGAAATGATTATGACACACTAGAGTGATGGACGGGACGGAGGATCTGATTTGGCGGTACTATGGAGAAGAGATCTACCAGGATGAGATTATAACCCTCTCATTCAAATAAAGGCTCTTTTGCCTACCTCTAACAAGGACGGTACTTGGTCATCGTGGTTTCCACATGAAGCGGCGAATAAGATGACAATGACTTGGGAATGCAGCGCGACAGCCCACATTCGCATACAAAGTGCATTCAAACCTTTGCAACTTATTCGCTTCCTCATCAGGCAAACCTAGAATCTTAGAAAATGGTATATGCAATCAGTGCTCTAAAATTTAACTATTGGCCAAGCAGGCCTTTCAGAACAATTATGAACCCCTTTGCGCTCAAGAGAAAAAAATAAATAAATTTCGCATCTTTGTTTAGGTTCTAATGGCGAAAAATGTCACCAGCGCCATCGCCGTCCTCACTGCCTCTGTTAATTGCGCTAAATAGACACCGTATTTTCACTGTGAATACTGAATTTTAAGAACATCGTCAAGCAATCCATGAACGTTTATTTCTTCAACTCAAACATGATTCAATAATGCTCGTTGCGTGCATATTAAGCACGTTTGCGCCTACGATGAGTGAGAATTGAAAACGTTCAGCTCGGAACGGCTTTCCTCCTCCGAGAAGCACCTCACTGAAATAAGGAGGGAGCCATTACTGAAATCAGCGTCTTTCTTCAGTGCAGTCAATTTACCCATTCATTTACAACAATCTTGAGTGCATTTTTGTTAGGCTGTGGTTAACACTTTGAATTCTGATGCAGTATATATCCCAAAGAATAATGAACCTGAAGTAGAGATATATCACACATTAAGGCACATATTCTTGCTTATAATCGCATGTTACGAGTCGCATTCAGGAACCACTCTCCTGCACAGAAATCACATGTCATACGTAAGCGCTTTCTTTTTCTCAAGTTTGTTGTCGCTTGTGCTATAAGTGCATTTGACGCATTATATTTCATGAAGGACATACCAACAAAAGCGACATTTCAGTGATATGCAGTGAAACAACCCATTAGAATATTAAAGACGTGTTCGTCTAAATGATTCGCGATTGTACTGATTTCTATTCGCACGCTCACTAACTCATAAACACGACGAACTCCGCACTCATTCTTCAGATAAGGAAAACTAAATTGAACTTGATTATGCGTCCGATAGAGGCAGAAGTGAAGTGAGGAGGCACTCGGTCCTCAAATAAAAAAATCTTTTGATGTCCATTTTTTATTCAGTTAATTCAACTGTGATATCAACCAATGCAATAGGAGAGAATAGGCTTATGGAGGCTCGACAAAACCCATTGGAAGGATATATTACTGTCTCCAGCCTAGGCAAAAAGTATTCGATCCCACGCTTTCCATGCGATTCATTCCATGAATTGTTGACTGCCTTGCACATTCAGAAAATGTGCATAGCTTCGAGCGATGAATTATCCAACAAAACGAAAGCTGTTTTCGGTGTCTTGAAAGTTTGACCTCTCGATTATGCGATTGAAAATGGCAAACGAGAGAAAAGCTTAATTCTGTTTCGCCGACAAGGCAAAAAAAGACGTGTCACATATTTCAACACTGATGTTGTGCGCTTGTAACATAAAATAAATTGGAGAATGCCTGAAGTAAGCTACAGGCAAAAGGAAACGAACTAATCATGGACGATCAGGACGTTAAAAATATCGATCTATTCCCAAACTATGAGATTTGGCTTCAAAGAATGAAAAAAAAAACGGAAACTGGTCTAATGGATGTACTCAATATATGCAATTTCATATTATGCGAATCAGTCTAAGGAAAACTGCAATCGGACCGTCGTCGCCAGTAACATCGATGAGAAATTTTACTAAAGCAAAGCTTAAGAAATTTCAAAATGCATTTGAAGATAGAAGGAAGTTAGTCTTCACAGCCTCTTTTTTGTGCACAATATAATTATGATAAAGAATCAGCCCATCCTCTAGTGCACAAAGGCAGGTTCGTCAAATAAGATAGAAAAACACATGCAACGAGTTCAAATTGTTATTCGAGAGCAACGAACGATGAACAGAGTTGCAACCTACGGCGGAATTCTAATTTTCAATCTCATCGCTCATTCCAGAGCGCATCGTGGATGAATACAAATCAGTGGTTTTAATACATCTGAATAGGTAAAACGAATCATTTGCCGACGTACTGCCAATCGTCAGCGCAGAACTCTGCTATCACTCAAGCACTCTTAGAAGTGGCCGAGCGGGATCCGCATCAACAGCACGACGCTATCACTACCATATTCGCATCTTTGAGACCTTGGACGTTGGCACTGAACCGAATTTTTTGTCTAATAGCTCATGTGCACTTCGAATACGCCGAATGCGTGGAGAAAACGTTCAGCATGCTCTTCTAGCAAAGTTTTGCACGTAACGATAGAGGGGGCGGAAGTTTGATGTCAAGAAGGCAACGTGGTAGAAATTATATCAAAATTTAGGCACAGAAGACTGTGAAGGAAGTCGGTCCAAGAATTTTCGCATCGTAATCGCTAAATCAGCAAGGTGGATAATATGAAAACTCAGGAAAGCGCTTTTAACACTATTCAACGACTGTTTCCGCTTATGCCCACTTCTCACTTTCCAAAAAAGCAACGTTCTTATGGCATCGCCAAAATAACCTTTCAAGTGGTTTGCTTCCCTACAATTGCATTCTTCAATCAGTGAATTCATTTTGCTCATTACAAGCTGATCCTATCCCCATATCTTCCAACTCCTACAGCATTCAACTAAATCGGTCGTAAATAAAATTCAAGTAAGAGCTAAATGTGAGGCTTCAGCAGTAAAACTCGTTAACTGTTCAAATTTGCAACTTCGACAAATTCAGTTCAGATTTTGCGCCAGCAGCATATAAGCGTCGGCCAATCTCATCGGTGCGGCAAATCAAATATGCGGTGAGTCAAACATGTGCAACGTCCGAATGGCAGTGCTCAAGCTAACAACGTTCTATTGATCGAACATGGACAAATTTTGTTTCTTGTCTTGGAGCTCCGAATAAAAACTTTTTATGCGACTCATAGTAAGTTGTATTTTGGGGCTAATGGAAAAGATAGGGTAATTATATTGTACAGAAGGTGATGTTTGCTCCTTGGCACCTTCCCAATTTCAGAAAAGCACATATTTGAAAGACGCCTGAGATTGGCACACGCTAAGATTGTGATAAGATAAGCATTTTTGCATATGAGTTTACATTGAAGCTGCTTTTGGCCATTTCTCGATTTCACCGGGTTGGACAAAACTTTTGCCTCAAAAAGTTTTCCCTGTTTTTGATCAAGTGAAAGACACATATTGTGGAGTGACGCTGTTCAATTTGTTCATATATCTACAACTGCAAAGCCGGGATCGACCACAGCAAGTGGGACGGGTTTGGTTATGGGATTGCTTGAAGCAATGCTAGGATCGTGACCCAGAAGACATTTCCCATTTTTCTAACGCTCCAGCATTACCGCTTGCCAAGTTGTCTCCTTTTCCAACTTTGTTTCAATGCCCATTAGATAATTAACGTAAGCTCCTTCCAAAATTATACACTGTCTTAGATGCCTTTAGTGTGAACACACAATTCTATAATAGCTTCGTACTCTGGACATGGTGATTCAATTTTCCAAGTTAATCTTTATGCCATGCGATGAAAGTGAGGAGTTGGTTCCTAATGCATTAGTTGAAACTTTATATGACCTATGCAAATAACTGTGAAGGATTGCCTCACAGCCCTCACATATTGTCTGAAGTTGAAAGGCAAACATTTGCATCTCAGCCTGCTGCAGACGGACAGTTGACTTCCTAGGGTGTTCTAGTCAGAACTTCGATTGCGCATGCTCTGCGTGAGTGAATTCATGCTTGTGTCCTTCACTTTAAACCTACTGCAAAGAATTATGGAGTAAGTGGAGCAAATTATTGTCACACCTTTACTGTTGCAGAAAGCGATAGATTCCTCACACCACCTTAAGCAAAAAAATCTAATCCGGAGCGCCGCCCAAGATTCCACCACACAAATCCGGTACGTGAATATCCCGCCTAAATTTTTAGAGCTCATAACTTTAGTGGTGATAAACACAGAACTTATAAGAATGCAGTGCTTTTCTTCATGGGGTCAGGCAGTATGTCCACTCTGAAACGCTGCCACAAATTGCCTCATTTCATTCAGTTTTTAATCTCATCTCATCTGATCCTCCGTATATCAATAGCTCCGTTTTATAATTTCTCCTGTTGTAAGCAGACTGTCGCTAGGTTCCGTTCATCGCTTGATGACGCTTATGTAGCATCCGAGCAAATCGTGATCATTTTTGAGATCGTATATCGATCGCTTTTGTTTGTTAAGGACAACGGAGCTCTTCAAGGCATCTAACAATAGGGTGACAAAACAGCAAAACGTCGCATTTTCAGCAACAAGATTTCTTTCAAGTATCAAGCTAACAGGAGTAGCAAACATTATCGCAAACCACTGAAATTTCTTTGCTGCGAGTGCATTTCCGGAGTTGTCTCCCATGTTTATCTCACATCACTGCGAAACTGATAAGCTATCAAATGCTGCTTCAAGGTGTAACGCAATGCAAGTAGATTGCCTTCACCGCAGCAGAAGATGTTGGAAATAGTGAGCATTCTGCAGAAGAAGATACTAGAAAGTACTGTTTAAATATACATAGGAATCAAGTGCGTCGCTTATCGTCAGTTCAGTGAGGTATGGATTCAGCTCTCACTCTCTCATGCCTCGTTTGGCAAATTTGTGCATCTACAAAACGTTCGGAAGCAGTCCCATTCCGTCCTTGATATTTAGAACCTGAGCCCCAAATGCAGACACGATCTGAACTTTCCTATATAACAGCGATTTATTAACATCTGTGCACTCCTTAGATGTCATCATAAAAGAGAACTGATGACGGTTGCAGTCGATGGCGTTACAGTTCAATGAAGCGACTAATATCAGTGCTTATGAGCTCAGACAACAGTTTTGACAGCCGTTTACAAAGTGAACGTCCAAAAAAGAGAGGCAAACTTTCTTAACGAATACTCTGTCTTAGCTGGAGACGTTACAGCGATGAAGTTAGTCCGCAACGTCAGATGGAAGGAAGGTAATAACCGCAAAAGACTTCTGAATGTATTGTTGCTGACAGAGAGAAACCACCTAACTTTTCTCAAAAAGTGCATCAAATACTTCAAGCGAAACCATAAATGACAATACTTCAAAACTGGCGAATGAGCGCAGCAAACTTAGGGCTTCAAATTCATATATAAAAGTGCGAATCACTGGCATCCACCCATCAAAATTTCTCAATAAACTTCGTCAGCATTCAAAAGCCGATTGGAACGCTCACAAAAGTGTAGAAGCACAAGAGATGATGAGCCTTAATATTCCTTCTACTGATAAGTGTCGCCATATGTGGTCTGCGAGTCAGTAGGATAACCACCTAAACAATAACAGAACTATCAGACGCTGCTTCTTTCATGACTGTCGCAGTGACCAAATTTGAACATTCACTATGCCTTTACCAAGGTGACTGCTTTCTCAGCTGGGTGGCCAGTAAACTGTTTGCATGCACTTCCTAACTGCAAACGTTCAAGCCAATGTGAACAGTGGCAAAAAGTCTCGTGTGGCAGATCGTTTGCTCCAAGTTTCGTATTGTGAAATTTCCCGAGAATGCCAAGGCGAGACTGACCTGCTGATCTCTAACATCTAAACAATACCGCACATCAAGCGTCATGGTGGTGTGCATGCAGCAGACAGCAGCAGAGGCTCAAATACTTTAGAAAAGCAATGCACATGATCACCTCTGCATAAACATTACGAAAACGTGGGCATCGCGTTCTTCAAGAGCGCATTTCAGGAAATTGCATGCAGTTCAGTGAACGGAATCACATGATTCGGTTCTTCTCTCCGCACAGCAGCTGGTCTAACAATGCTCCAAAGTTGCCTCTCAATTACTCGAATGTCTTCAAAAGACCAGAGAACAAAGAGTTCAAAAATGTGAACAACTTTTGACGGAAAGAAGTTACCAGTCTCCACATGGCCCAGTGTGCAGATAACTGCGGTAATCCTATAATTTGCATAGTGTGACGACTGCAAAAATGCATTTGGGAAATTGTTTCAAGTTTAGCAAAACAACGACCGTTGAAGACCAAACTCTTCGATACCATCAGGTTTTTATGAAAGTTTGGGAAAGTGATGTGTCAATATTATTTGAATTTCTTAGATCCATCGCAAGAATTTTGAAAAACTATCTGTGGCCGTTTCATAACTGCAAAAAGCAAGCAAAGTTTCGAAAAAAGATAATATATAAACTCAAATAACGGCACACGAAAGCATAGAGGACTGATAGAAAACAAATAAACGATTGCTGTTTCTGAACTTTAGCAACGATGAATGCTTACTGACATCATCGTTCAAGATTTCGGCGCAACATTGAAATGATAAACTTGTGTGAGACACGGCGAGATTAAGCATAAAATGGAGTCTCCCAGGAAGCGCGGCAACCAAGCTTTCTTCAAAATTCACGTCCCATACCGGCCTAGACGACTTTCATGAGGATGAGATCTCTCGGAGGGAGAGGGACACCGACAGGGCAATCTTTACTCCCACTCTTGCTGAAATTGAGCTCCCACTGATGTTATTCGAAGCGAGGTTCCGAGGCCCTGCAAGTGGGTTATGAAGACGATCTTAGCTCCTCGTTTCCTTGCGCGGGGCATCGGCCATATACTGCTCGATCCATCACTTACAAACAGGCTGGGACGACATCATTAACTTATCCTTCTGCTGGGATGAAAGTTGCATTTAAATACTGGACATGTTTTGAGGCAGAATTAGGAAAACCAGCTTTCTCAAAAGGGTTTTTATTCCAAAGATGTTGCGTTGTTTTCGATGCATCTTCCCCCTCCCCCTCGTTATAGACGCTCAGTGGACTGCTCGATTCATCTACTATAAAGGCTAATTTCCCTTCACATCTCTTCGCTCGAAGTTATTTTGCTCATATCAAAAACGCAAAGTCCAACCAATGCGAGATTTTAGAAGCTGAAAATAACACAGATGTGCAATAATCATGTTATGCAAGTGTGAATAGCACAGTGGCAACTCCATTGATTAGTGCATTGGCCTTGTCGGTCATTCCAGTCGCCTTACCAAAAATAATTTGGCCCCAATACTAATCTTGCGTCTTCATAACAACAAATAATTCTTGATGGTAATTCCAATGCAGCTGTTAGTTAGCACAAGCACATTTTTGCAAAAATATTCAGCAATTTTGGAAACATGTTTAAATACACAAAACACAGAAATGTCAATCGGCCGTGCAGTTGCTACTGTTGAAATATGCGATGTGATAGCAAGAAAGTATACCGAAAGAGGAGCAGCAAAGTGCGGAAATATGACCCTGATGCAGTGCTCATATAGATTTAATGGCAATGAATACCTCGCAAAACCTATTATTTACTCTGAGAGGCCACTAACATTAGCAACCTATCATATGGATCATTCTTGGCATTAAACAAGATTGTCTCTTACTTTGTCCAGCAAAAAGATGCCAGCTGAGAGATTTTCATCCCAAAGCACAGATGCAGAAAAGTGTGAAAGTGCGCCTCTTGAAAAAATTTGCTGCCTGCATTGGCGTACTGGAACTGTGGACGACGGAAAGATCAGTGAGTGAAAACATTCTTGTATCTGGCAATTTTTGCAACAGCTTAGCAAGCTATATCAGCATTGAAAGCAATCCAACCACACTGACTACGAGAAGGCTGTAAAACTCATTTCGGGATGGAACATTTTGCTTTTCTGGAGTTCTTCAATTTCTCCAAATTCTGAATTGCTACAGTCGCAATAGATGCTTGCAAAAAACAGCTATCGCTGCAGTTGCGAACGTGGGCTAGCCACGAGCTGTTCTTTCCATCGTTCTAATTTGAGCTGCTTTGCTAGCAATATCCAAGAATTCCACTAGCGTCATCGCGCTTAAAACAAGCATTTTCGGAAGAAAATTTTCGGGGTCCTCCGTTAGAAAACAATCAAGAAGTTCCTCAGAGTTGGAAATGTTGACGGTAATGTGCAAAGAACTGAGCAAAAGTTGGCTGCATGAGTAGATGCTGCAACCATTTCCAATTTGAGGTATGCGGCGAATCGGAGTTTCGAAGCTTACTGGGATTCGATTGGAACGACGCTCATGTCGAAATTGGATCACTTCCTCGAGCGTCAACGTGCATTTCCTTTTTATACCTCCAGTGAAAATTAGTCTTTGGGAAGTGTTAAATATCTTGCCTTATTCGAGTTGCGGTATCATATTTGCTATAAGAAGCACATCTGCCTTCTATATGCGGTATCAACATATGCTAGACGAAGTGCTCCCAGTCGCTTCGGAATGCTCATCAAAATTCAGCTTATTTGGCGAAATATTAGGCGAATACCAAGCACTGCCAACAAGGCTAGCAAAGCCTGAGCATTTGCATTCCAGCTCACCAACCCTTGCCCATATGCCCAAACAAATGAAGAAATACACCAGAGGAGCTGTCACGATATGTGTCTTAGCATCGCGCTCATTACTCCAGTTGCTTACATCAACTGCCATCAAATAATAAAATATGCGTAGTAATACATCCGCGTTTCACCAATTCGGCCATTCGTTCCAGTATTTTAAAGGAGTTTCGCTACTCTGTGGGACGGCTGCTGTGAAATGAGAATCCGCTCGTTCAGAAATCAGTGCAAATTTTTGAGTAGTTTGAAGTGTCAATAACCCCTCAAAGTTTACGGGTGAACTGGTTTCTTCATACTTGAGGTAATTCCACCGTATAACTCATACCCGAGTTTCAGCGCTTCACTTCGAGAATATTGGACTTAGAAGAGCAAAAGGCAGGTCGATGAGCCAATGAATAGGTGGACGGACAGATACACGCACACAGACGCACACAAACGCACGCACATACGTGCATACACATGCATACGTACGAAGGAACACGCTTTGCAAATGCAAGGTTGCAAAGGGGCACAGAACTATCCACTATATAGATTAGCGGGCTGCACCAACGCTAAGTGAGAAACGTTTTTCTCAACTTTCATGGAACGAAACAGTTCCAAATTTTGTGCAACAATGTCAGAAACTTGAGCAGACGGATACTACTAGGAATTGGAGTGATCGGCTTGTAATATCGCATTCTTGCAGCTTTTGCGGATCGCGAATTGAAACTCTGTGAGGGACATACAAATACATTAATATACACAAATAGGGAATCACAACGATATACTTCTGCAAAAATTAGCGAAATCATGTTAGAAAACTCAAAAAAACTGCTGTCTTATAGAGGAACCATGCTTCAGGATGCTATCGTTGCTCGCCAAAACATTTCGCTTGCCACGTGCAGACTAGGTTTGAAAGGCACATCTTCACGGCCGCGCATGCATATTTATGTGCGCATATTTATAACAGTCGTTCATCCCAACAGTCGAAAATTAAGCGCCATATTTTTCCTCACTATGGAGCATTTTAGTTGTTGGTACCGAAGTGCGTGTCAGTTTGCTGCGCACTCGATCACGATGTACGGAAATAACGAAATGGCGATTTTGACTGCGCAAAAAAGGCGCTCATGATAACGGTTGTAGCAGTTCGACTGAAGCATGAACAAAGTGATCTCTAAACTGCCCCGAATGTTAGCAGAATGTTAATCCACGCCAAGGAGACATTGAATGGCGCCACTGTGTTGAGGAAGGTGGTGAATACGAAACGAATGCTTGGAATGCAAACGAGATGCAGCACATCACCGACTCGCGCCGCTGTTCGCAGCGCAACGCACTCCGCATAAACAGATTCACCTCAAGTTTGTTCGCTGACATTCCTCAGCGATGTCTTCAGCGCTTATCGGTTTGCATCGCCGGCACCCATAAGCCGACGTTATATCTCGTTATGTCACTTTGTAGATGTCCGTTCTCCTAGTGCCGATGTGACACCAGCTGAGAACGTTTCGCCGCCATCAACTCTTTATTACACTAAAAATACTGAGAACAACTGATGGCTTGTGATTCTCAAGAAACTGCGAGGTGAGTGCATCAACAGAAGGCACCCCAAATCTCGAGAGATGAATCAGTGGGCTAAAAAAGTAACAATTAACGTTGGTTTGTGGAAGGGGTCCACTGTAGCACGTCGGACTTAGTGCGGTCTCGCACCATTTAACATATGCATCGCATACGCATGCAGCATGGTGGGTTAACATGTGACCAAAAAAACTTTTATATCGCACTGACTTGCTGTGCGGTCACTTCGACCCTTTTGGACGTCTTCTCAGTTTGTACTGGCGAAGGGTGCTTAAAATTTAGTTGCACAATACAGAATAGCAAAGCTTTCTCCTCAGCCCGCCTCGCCCCTTTTCCCTCCACATTGTGAGGTATGCATCCCGCACTGTTTCCCTCCAGAAAGCACGGTTTTATTTGATTTAAACTGCAATTGATGGAAATGAGTGCCACCATACTAAAGGGATTTCCGGAGATTTCGCTGTCGAAAGCAAAATTTCCATCACATGTGGCGCACATTTTTGCATTGTGTCTTACTGCCGTCGATGATTTACCCAATCGTTAATATCTACTGTGTACACTATTTGAAAAACTGAAACCACACATTGACAATTTGAGACTGCCTCAATGCTAGCTGCTGAAGAGGGTCTCGACGATCAGTGAAACTCATTCAGTTGTTTGATTCGAAAATATTAGAGTCCCGAAAGTGGCATATGTCGGCGTTCGATGAAATTTCGTTTGTTAACTTAGTGGAAGGAGACAATTGCAGTTCGTCAGAAAATTACATATTCGTTGTGTTTTGGCTGATGAAATTAATCAACGCACAGAGGCATGCATTCATTACATAAGCTCAGAATGGCTCTTGCTAAAATGTGGTGTGCTTCTAGAACACTTATCTACAAGAAAGCGTTTTCAGAAGTGCATGATCATGAACGTCACGAGGTAGAAACACTTGAAGCTCCGATCATTGAAACTGAAAGCGAAACAAAGTTGTTGCGTAGGCAAGTACAAAAACGTGGCAGCTAGTATTATTATCAGTAATGAGTATAAACTCGGCACTAGTGGGTATAATCATATGCAAAACGCACGCAACGTTGCAATTTTCTTCAGGCACGTGTTTTGGACTATGCAGCAACCATTAAAGGTAGCAAATCAACAGATGTGAATGGCGTCGAAAGGATAACGAAAAAGAGAAAAATTCGCTGACGGTATATGGTCAGCAATTGTGGTTGTGAAGATTTCATTTCACAACACAGACGTGAGGTTCACAGAGATTAGTGCTGTTTCAGCACTTGAGGCAACTGACGCAACTTGATATGCCAAAGTGATTGAAACTTTAGACAGTAGGCATTTCAACATGAGAAATGCTCTCTACGAGTGCAAAATTACTTTACATAACACGGGTTTGGTCCGAAATGGTTCAAAGTAATCGATGGGAAAGTAATTTTTCCACAAATAATAAATAATCCTCCGAATCATAGTCCGTCATAACGCAGCAAAATACGTGTGATGAAAATGAAAGCATTGCGTGCTTCATCTTGAGCAAGGAATGGAAGAACTGTGGTATTGCTCTCTGTATGAATAGACACTATACCGCTAGATGCTATCGGCAACACGACAGTATCCTTGAACAGACATAACATAGATCTCACCGTGTGATTTCGCTAAAGTGAATCATTTCGCTATTTCACACTATTAGTAAATCCAAAACTTGCATCGCACCACTTAAATCGAATGCAAACTTGAACATTTGTAGCTGATGCAACTCTAACATGAAGCCGAAATAATGCTAACAGCAGAAAGATGAAGACTATCAGTACCTGCTTCATCAATAGAGCCAATTTCTGGTAACGAAAGCAATTCATTGGCGTTCCAACTGTTTCGGAACAGCTGCGATGCACTCATGCACATGAGTTTGACGTGAAAATTGATCCAGGAGTGAGCTGAACATCATTTACTGTAGCAAATTTTTTTTGGCTCCACTTCGGCAAATATTCAGTGCACCTCCTGCTTCACCACTTGATTATGCTAGAAACGGCAGATGATATACGCATGCACAAAGCCATCGCCTCTATAACGCCCTCCTACAAACGAGCGTTCGCGTCAAAAATTGCATTAAATGCTTCTAACAGCAAAGCATCAACAGCAGCTTTAATATTCACGTCATGCATACACAGCTCTAACATGCTTCACATGTCGATTGAAAAGCAACTGCTTTACCAAGCTTTCAGGCAAACTGATCTTTGACATTGTAAGAAGGAGCTGAATCTTTCTCCTGAAATTCTCGAGTTGTGTGTTGGCGGAATACCGTTCCCTCTAAACTCTCTAAAAAATTATTCTGGAATCTGCTATGCACAAAAGTGCATTATAAAAAGAGGAATGTATGGTCAATCTGTGGCTCCAAAAAATCGACTGCCTCTGAACTCATTTGAAGGCTTTACAAGGCGCCTCATTTTGACTTTTGTTCTCAAGCGGGATGATCGTGCTTTATAATATCCCTTAAACAATCTGACCTGAAAATAACATTACCGGCCATTTTGAAATTTGGAGATAACCACTCGTTTATTGTCATGTGCTCTTCAATAGATAAGTCACATGCAACGCGCACTGTATGATCGCAGCAGAACGGAAGGAACTGGAAGCACCTAAGGAAACAACATAGAATCATGAATTTCAAGCTGATCAGGAGAAAAAAATGGGTGTAATATAAATCACTGAGGAAGGTCCCTGTCAGGGATATCTTTTGTTCGGATCTTTGATGATGAAGGAATAGTGCGAACAGTTCAGATCAAGCCGACCAGGAGGAGAAAATTGGTAGTTCAGCATCTTATTTCACTGATTTCGACCTCAGTTTAGCTTACTCTCTTATTTTAGGTTGCAGGTGCTTCAACCTCACGTAGGTTGTTTCAGCCGGCGGAACGTTATCTTTTAGAAGGTTTTCACAGAGGCGACTTATCTAGTAACCGCAATGTGAGGTCCAAATCAAACACTTTGCGTTTTGAAGAAAATGTTGATTCTGTGATTTCATTTTGGCACACCGAGCAAACGGGTGAGCGGGAACTGGAAGGACTCGGAGGTGAGCCTAGCTCAATTCCTCGTAATACCTGGGCGTGGATTTTTGTGATGAATCAAGGGTGGAGAGTCTTAGTTGTGATGTAGTATTGACAAGGGACACTGTAGTAGTGCGAGAGGAATATGAAGGCGTCGTCGCCATGTCATATGAGTAGATCTGTGTCGTGGCAATGTGATGCCATTGCGAGGGCATAGTGGTAATGTGACATCAGTATAGAGGCATCACGGTTAATGATACCTAGATAGGGGACTACGATTATGTGATATCTGAATGAAGATGCCAAGTAGTGGAAATATAGGAGCAGCGTGATGATGTTGCACCGATAAGAAGCAAGCATTTCACATCGAAACAAGAATACGATCAAGATCGTGCGTCAAACTTGTGATACCAACTAACATTGAGGGCGTTTTAGGAGAGTTTCGAAATCAGAACAAGGCGTATATTTAAGCTTCACCAATTTAGCAATGTTCGAAGGGAATTGCGTGGACTGGAAGGGCAAATTTCGAATGCGTATGCTTTGCTTAAACGCCACAAATCATCTAGAACGATCAGTGCAGTTTTGCTGTGCGCTTTGTTATGCAACACTATGCTGAAGCCGATCGAGAGTTGCAGTCCTCCTTCGCACATGTGCACAAAATTCAGATATGTTGCTCTTCTGGCAATTTTGGAAATTTTGAAAAATTTCGTTGGTATGCTTCCATAGAAATCACAAAGGCAAGTAGGACTCCGCTATGGAGAACCTTGTCGGTGCTCTTCGAACAGAGCGCTCATTTTTAGCCATTAGAGATATCCAGCGTTTGTTTCAGGACAACACTGGAATATATGTCTAGTATAAAGGATAAGGGATTCGAGCACAACTCTGCACGGAGAGTTTATCCGAGACTTTCGAAGCGCCCACCGCTCGTCTATCACTGAAATCAGTCGCAACAATAATCGTTATAAGAAAGTGGGAAACAGCATAGTCATAGCTTTTTGCTTGTGGTTATGCGCAGTGTTAGGCAGTTTTGTATCTGAGTGTTCGCTTACACTTTCATTGTTACGCATCAATGTCGGCCACTCACTGACTCTTTGAACGCATCGTATGCTGAGGGTGACCAGAGTGATGGTGAAGCTACTGGAGAAACCTCTTGCGAAAGTAGGATACCCTTGAGGCTGCTAGCAATTGTGCATTCTTTGGGGATCGTTACTGAGGCAATATCTGCATTGCAGCACTCAATATGGGATGGAGGATTTGCTGAATTTTTAGCGAAATAATTTAGCGACTGACTTTTCTTGAACATATTTAACTGTTCATGCGACTGAATTCTTTTCCCCAAGGAAACTTGGGTTGAGCAACTCTTTCTTCAAAATTTATGAACACTTCAATTCAGTTAGTTCATTTGGAAAGCTTTTCAAATGTTGACTTGAGCAAGGAAAAACTTTGGCTGAGCTGATCGAAAATGCTCTAACAAGAATATAAGCAAAATATCGAACCTTTTGCACCTTATGAAAGCACCCTGAACAGGCCACGTAGTCGATTAAATTGCAGGAGTTTCGCTACTAAGGTGCTCTACAAATCGCATCGCTCTTGTCGTCATTAATTGGAGATAACACACTTTTCGGCTTTTGTAACGAACGCCGAAGCAGAAAGTATTATCACCTTCAATTTTTAACGACCAATTGGAAGGAAGGATGAGAAGCAAGCAACCTGCGTAGAATATTTGTTATGATGCTGACGATCGCTACCGCTGCAAAATAATGATTGGGTTATATTGGATTGCTGATCACGTGTACTGTCAATGGGAGAGCGCTATTTGGAATAAGTTTTACAGGCAAATGCGCAACATCTTGTATGCATTTTTTGTCATTCACATTGCTTCACTATTAGGGGTGACGCGTTGCTATCGCCTGTTTCGGTTCTTTTTTGCCAGATCCATCAGCATAACGCATCTGTTGGTTCAGTGATAGAGCGTCTGACTGTTCAGCGCTGCGCACATTTCTTCCTCCACAGAAGTGTGCTTTGAATTCCGAATGTTGCCTACGTTCTATTCCATTTACGTTTATTTAGACAAGAGTATCAATAGAATGAATACTGCTTATTTGATCTTCTGCAGTCGGCAGTTCGTATGAAAACCAAGGTTTCCATCGCAAATGGCATGAGAATTTCGTCTCAGAAGCGCAGCGATCATGAAACACTTTCTTCACATTTATCAGCAGCTATCAAATGCAGCATCTGCAAGCGACTGCTTTGAAAACTACCATGTAGGCGGACGAATGCTGATTCAAAAACGCATGAATTTGCACGAGAATTCCAGTTCAACGACTAGCCTGAACACTCTTATGAACGGACATGTAACAAGTAGTGGATACCGCCCCACGCTTCAGCACATAGCTTCCACTGTCCAAGTCTACTGAAATAATGTTGGTGAGGGCAGATGTATAAAATCGAGCTGTAATGCAGATACTTCCCGAAGACAGAAGCGGCGAGAGAGCAGTGCAGAAACTTTGCATCTCCTTTGCACCACTTACTAAAACTCAGACACTCCATCATCTGAAACAGTGGTGCGCAATTTGCAATAGGCTTTGCATCGTTACTTGTCAAGTTCCGACATAGTTCACACGTTATACACGACTGCAAGGACATTTCCTCGCACAACCAGACATCCGTCTCTGCACACCATGAGCGTCCCGTTGCAGAATGCAGCTCTCTGCAGGTGCCAATGACAAGCACGCAGTTTCTCACTTGAAGGCTGTTCACTTTTTTGGCTGGCCTTTCGACTGCACTCCAGAGGGTATTTGGTACGATTTTACTCGCACATCCTAGTTCATCAGTTGTGACATCGATTTAGCAAGCGGACGAAAGATTCGTGTGCCAAAAGAACTACAGGAGAAAGGCAACACTACTTGCGCTATTTGGCACAGTATTCTGGATCGATTTCCTGCAAACTCTCACTGCTTTTCCCTCTTCATGACCTCTGAATGCCTCATAATTTACACACTTAACAGATGATTAGCCCCCTGTCACATTTCTTTGCTGAAACCAACGATTGTCGCGGCCCCTTTGCTATTGGCTATAAGCACAGCGATCGACAAAACTGTTATCTGCTAGCTTTGGCGCAGATAATAGTTTTTTTTGTACGCAATATTTCGTATGCATTTCAAGTGAGCAACATCTCAAAGACGAACATCGCTATCAACATCACCCGGAAGAAAGGTTTCGGAGTCTTCTGTTGAATGAGGCAACGCTTGTGGAGTACGTAAGCTCAGAAGGAAAGAAATTCCGCACATTGATAACTCACGGAAAGAATCCTCAGTAATTCGAGGTGGTCTCATTCAGTTTATACGGATGGCCTCGTTTGCTTTGCAAAATAGTGAAGTATTTTGAAGAGCCCAATAGGAACAAAATCGAAAAGAATCCTGTGCAACATGCAAAGTTCGTATGTTGGTTCCAGGTAATTCCAGCGAATCTTGACATTGCTGAGAGTCTTTCGAAATAGCTTACCATAGGAAGTGTGTGTGGTTCAAAAGCAATAATAGTGTGACACAATTGTACTTTCTGGATAGTGAAGATGTTGCTTCTTAGACTGGATGCCAGATCTTAGTTGCATATTCAACGAGGCGCTCAATGTGAGTTGTGCATGCCAGTGTGTATACTGCAAGTTTTTGAGAGTTTATGGCACACAGAAGGAGACGAGACTTATAATAGGCATTTCTGATGATTAAACCAATGTGCTTATTGAATTTGAGTTTGGAATCAACGAGGGCTCCAACTTCTTTAAAAAAACTGAAGACCGGAAGGAGAAACCGTCAAAACAATACGTTGGGAATCTGAACTTGGAGGTGAGAGTATGTGAACAGCAGAAAATTTTTGAGAGTGAGGTGTTAAAATCCCACTGCTGAGATCACTGAAAGCCGAATTCGATGGGGAGTTGGAGTGATGGTCCGTGATGTTTACCAGTATTATGACTAACAGTTTGACGTCATCTGTATAAAAACTAACAAAAACATTGTCCGGCACACATTCAGGCACATCGCTCATATAGGTCAATAATAGATTCTCTCCGCAGCACCACTCCATGTTTTGAAGTTCTTGGAAAGTGCAGTAATCTACTTTGACTCTATATTTTACATTTTCTTCAGGTGAAAAATATTTCGACCCACCATAGAAACCTACCGGAAATACAGTAGAAATGAGTTTTCATTAACAGTGATGAAACAGGTATAGAATCAAAAACTTCAGCTAAATCAATGAAAATGCAATCTATGGCTATGTTATTGCGGCCACAGATTGTCCCTGTCCTTATGCAACTTCAGTCCAAATGCAAAGAGGCACAAGCAGTTGAGAGTTTGAGGGACGAAGCAGGAGGATAGCTGAATTGTTTTCCAGATACCTGGTAGTTATCTAGAAGATGGGGAAGCATTTCTTCGGGAATAAAATTTTCGAAAATGCGACATAAAATGCACGTTAGCTATATTGGCCTGTAATTTGAGATGCTATCGCATGAGCCTTTTTTCATTGGGACTTTCATCAAATTCTTCCAGAACTCCGGGACAAGGCCAGAGTCGAGGGATTCTAGGCGTTGTTGCCGGTTCGTTCTTTCTAAGCTATTTTCTTTTAATTTCTAAAAAACCGTCAGTCCTTTTTGCACTCAAAGAAGCGATCTAGAACCACGTTATCGTTGCATTTGCAAACTTCAGCCAAGGTATTCATATTTGGAAATACAGCACTAAAATATTTTGAATAGAGTAGTCTGATGATCACTCTGCTATCTCCCTTACTTCGCGTAATGTGGAGCACGTGAAATCGGTAACTCTGGATGTAAAAAGAGACTCCGCTTTAAACGCTACGTTCTAAGATTTAATATTGAGAAGTTGTACCGGCTCACGTGGTCCATCTCAAACGAGCCTAGCACCTTTCCATCCAGCCAAGCAACATATGGTTGTCACTGGAAACGCGTGCGCAAGGAAAACATTTGTGCAAATTTTCTTTGCCAGATTCTGAATTGAGAATTTCGTATAGGTTGGGAGTATTTACATAGATGGAGCAAATGGAAGCTCGTATTTCATGCACCTTGTGGAGGTGAACAGCGATGCATTGTACTTTTGTGCATGTCGGGAGCAAGGGTGCGCACAGCCAGCATTTCTTTCCGATGTGTGACGCTTGCGAAGACTGATGTGATCACAGAATATTCAGTATCGTTCATTGTGCTTTGGCATACATCACGTCAGGTGAGAATGTGCAGATATATTCACTTCAGGAAATAATTTCGCAAGCCGAATTTCCTCGCACATGATCACAATCCTACAGCAAAGTCGAATTGCTGCATTCCCAGGTGCAACGTATGGACTCCCGAATTTATGCAGTGGCTTTAAGCACAGCTATGTGTCTATTTATCTATCTGCTGGTGCATGCTTTTTCGTGCCTGCTCACGTCTCTTTCTATTTGCTTGTTTGCGCACGCTACCGTGCATATCGGTGTGTTTGCGCATTTGTTTTTGTGTGTGTGTGCGTGTATTTTGTGCATTTCGAAACGTGAAGAGTTGCTTTGCGGTTGTTTTTATCTACGAATATAACCAGGAATTGTGGGGGATCTTTTTTAGGAATTGTAAACACTGCACTGAGAAGTAAGTCGAATGAATTACAGTAGACGACAAGCGTCCATCTCATTGAACCGATATATGCTGAACGAAATTCGAAGACGCTTCGAGGAGCATAATTCGACCCCATTCTCCAAAATTTTGAAGGCACCATCTAAACGATCTTCTTCATCAATAATAATAATGTCTTTCATCAGGTGTTTACATGCGCTTATTGCGTCCACCACCACTTTCAATTTCCTGTTCCTTCCATTCAGCTACGCATATTGGACGCCCAGTCCCATGGTTCTAATTTGTTACAGTTCCGGAATTTGTCGTCGAATGATTCTTTTCGCAGTCAAAATTCATTTAGGTCGAATAATATTGCAGGTGTTGCTATTGAAGGCTTTCACAGAATAATTCACGATCTTTATTTCTTTTAGCGCAATATCTAATATAGTTTTGAGCCAGTAGGATTTCAACGTTTCCGATCAAGTCGTTGAAGATTGCAATTGTATCACAAGCTTTTGTGCAGAATAACACTTTAAAATTTGGCCTTCATAGTGAGCATGCAATGTCGTCCGCAGTACATTGCTGTTCTCAGTAGAAATTTGGCTCCATGCAGTGCGAATGCAACTCTTTGTCGCTTGCCTAGCGAGGAAACAGTGAAACTTCAGTTCGAAACCTATGCTAATGAGTCATTTGTACCATGTAGCAACCTATTCAAATGGGCTTAACTTGAGTGTTAAAAAGCTTTTTTTTGTCGTTTATGTCCTCGTGACTTCAGTATCTGGAGGAAAATAAATAACACTGAAGCTGATGCACTTGCACAAGAGCAGGTTCAACTTGGCACTGCGCAACGCAACCATGGATTAACTCAGGCAGTTCAAGGTACCATCACTCTGGAAACTTGAGACAGACATTAGAAACTTGCTCACGTTAAGGAATACAGATCACAATGGACAGCCTGAATGTGCTTATAATTGAATAAACTGGGAGCAGCTGTTACATTCAGAAGAACCCTCGTTTTTCATGAGCTTTTATACATGATAGCCTCTTTCAACAAATGACGTATGGATGACTAGTATGTTTACTCATCAAACATGGTCGCTGAATGTTATGTGCACAACTTTAATGATAAACCTTATAATTTGCATTAGCTTTCATGAGCCGTTGCTTTCCACTGGATGGTCACTACCTTTCTTTCTCGTCTACTAATTTATACGAGCTGCATTTGACCGATCCAAATTACACTTCCTTATGGTGGCATCCATTTTTCGAAGACTTCCATTTCCGCCACTCTCACTGTACAAATGTTGGTTGAAGTGAAGTATGACTGCTTGTTCATTACTTCTAAGTTTCGAATAGCAGAGGAGTGCGTTATCTGTCGCCAGTGCGAACGCAACTGCCAAATACGTTTTTAAACACGCGAAGCTTTAACACACGGCGAATGTCTCCACATTTGGGAAGGCGAATTTACACTCGTTTACATATAAAGCGCAAAAAATATGATGCTCACACTAAAAGTTGAAGGAAAAAAAACAAAGAGATCGCAACTGCAAAGGTGTCTGCGAGAATACCCTGTGGACAAATGCCGCTTTTGTCAGTTGAGATGGAAGCGATGTACTTGGGCGGGTGAGAATTTAGGTGTGCCTAAGCAATGGCTTATTCCAAATTGAATACATCACCTTCAGAATGAAGAAGACAATTGATGCTCGACACCGCACATTTGGAATGAGAACCAGCATTGTAACTAACCAATCTAAAAGACTATGGCAAAAAAAATTAAAGGAAAACGCTCTATTTGGTGATAATCAAAGAACTACTTGTATGAGTGCCTTTTTTCGATGAAACTCGCACAGAAATTTTTTGCACGTATAGATCAGCGTCAACGACCGTTGAAAACGAACAGGAATGACGATCACTATAGATGCTCATTGATCAGTCATAAAATATGCGAAAAATTACGGATCTCGTATTTTGAGAGCAATTTCTCTTGATCCATACAAAGTGCTAAACGGAGGGAAGAACATGAGAGATTGTCGAGAAAAACGAAGAGAGAATGCTGCTCCAGCAGGAGGCGCTACTATGTGATGCATATGGCTGCGTCTCGATCGTATCGTTTTCACTTCTACGCACCCACGCATGATGCAAACAGCGTTTTACGTACTCTGATACAAAGAATGACTAAGATGCCCCTGCGTGTATAAGCACATACGCTTCTGTAAATGTGCGTTGGAAATGCTTTTGCACAGAAACCTGCAGCTTCTTCTCTGAAGAATCTAGAACTGCTGACGCAACGAACGTTCATCTGCATTCATGCAATTTTGAACGATCGAAATTGATGCCTACGAAGTGGGACGGTTGAGTAATCACTTCTCATATTGACCTTAAAAAAGTAATGCTCGATGTCCGAATTTATGGCGACTTCACGATTTATCGGTGAGACAATTTTTGGCTGAAACAGGGAAGAAAGGTTATGAGCACTTTTTATAGGGAATGCGGAGGGTGGGAGCTCCGAGAGGGCAAGCTTGCAGAATTACGCCATTTCTCCTCCCACGTATACGCGTACGAATGAGGCTTATATGGCATTATCATCATTTTGTTAGGGAATGAGGTAAATGAGTAACGTTCTTCCAGACATGCGAAAAGTAAACAGCAGATTTCGACGGTATAGTCGAATGCCGATTTCTCGCATTTATGGGCCGGCTAGCCTCCTCCTTATTGGACCAATTCAAGTGGTTCCAGAGTCTTTGCCAAATGCACTTTTGAAGGGATAAGCACCAAGGGAAAGGTCTGCGTCGGTGATCAAAAGCAAATCGGATTCAGTCGAGCTGTGATCCACTTTTAGGAGTTCCAAAGCCACAATTTTGAGTCTGACATCGTGATGACCTTATGTGTTCAGAGAACTTATGGCCTTAAACTGTGCGCTCGGTGTATTTTCAAAGGATGGCCAATCGGCTATCTATGGGGGGTGCGCCGAACACGGTGAACTGGACCGAAAGTCTTTCGAATGTCCCCTGTGCAAATACACTTCGGAGAAATCTAATGGCCTGCGCCATAGCCAAAGCATTCCTGGAGTTGGTCGCGCGTGTTATCAGATCCGATCACCCAATTCATGGCGCAGTGTCCATCTTGTGACGATTTATTGCGTAAAATACATGATCTGTTTCGTACATGATAATGCACACGAACAAGATTTTCTGCTTACCTTTATCTTTGTTCTGTATAACGTGTTTTTAAAACGATGGCGAACACCTAACTTTCGGCGAGACAGCTGCTCCTCTATTGCTCAGAAAAAGATTTAAAAGGTATGAAATGTTTGTAAACTATAATGACGCCTCGAGTCGGCAAGTCACAAAAAATATTTTACAGGCGATTCGAGAAAGAAATCTTCAGAATAACCGTTCTGGAGTGGAAGCAAATGAGCAGCGTCGACGGAACAATCACCGCCGCATCCAAACCAAACGGCATATGACCGGACTGGAACTTGACATAGAAGACGGCGTGACATCACAGCCCTCCTGTATAACTTATCTCTTTGAAGAAACCAAGAACAAAGATGTGCTCTTTGACATAGGTGGTTCTGATGGCACTTTTGGTGTGCTTGACGAAGAAAGATCCCGACGTCGCACTCGATGTGTTCATTTCGACACTCACTGCAGTAAGCCAGGAAGCACTTTATTCGGTAATTGGCATTACAAGCCATTTAAGACCTCACAATCCCATTTCTACTTCAGTACTGTTCTTTAACCCCAAATGTAACAGATTTCTAGATTTTAGTAAACGAAGCAGTTGCAGCTGATCAACCTGACTGTTAGAAAAGAACCGTTTCTCCTAGGTAATCGAACTCACTGCAATAGCCCCCTCGTTGATTCCCATCGTATCACCAACAGGAGCTTACAAGACATGTTACAACATGTCAATCCCACTGGACAGGTCATTTCCGCTTGAACCATACCGAAACACTTGAGAACCGGTATCTTCTGGAATGTCACATCCAGTGGGCCACTAAGTTATGACATCATAAAGTTGACCCTGTTCCTCGCGCTGTTCACACTTCATAGTATTGCAGTTGACCCTGCTTCTGACATTCGACGCCAACAGTAATGTAGAAGTGAAAGTTATAGCGTTAACAAATTTCACCAACGAATGGACGCATCCCTCATACCGAAATTGGAGAATTTCATGAATGCGAAAATGAATAGGGATAGGTGGTATTTTAACTCGAATATAAGTGCGTCTTCTTCTATTCATTATGGCTGCGCACGGCTTGTGTGGGGGATTTGTCCCAGGCAAATGCACCTTTCATATGAGAATTAACCACTTAAAGAAGATGTTCACTACTTATGAAAGCGTTTATACGATATGAAGAAAGCAGCGAACTATAAAAGAAAAATTACAGCGAACTTGAAGCAGACTGCATCGAGGTACCGCTTGGATGGATGCTCTTCACATCGATGGTGCAGCATTTAAAAGGATAAGAGTTAAGGGAAAATCCTCGGAATTTTGTCCCTCCGGACCCATATAAAATCAACGACGCCACTTCCCGAGAAATGCCGAGGATTTTTGCAAAAGCGACAATACAATGACATAATGATGCTATACTAAAGACGAAAATTGCAAAGAATGGGATCAATATTCTCCGGGGGTATTTTCACGAACAGAGAGCGATAATAAAGCGGAAAATAAAAGCTTGCGTGCTAGGCTGCTGAAGGCAGTCATCAATGTTCGCTTCGGAGAATGTTAATACAAATGCAGAAAAGGGCGAAAAAATGCATACACATTTTTAGATCAGGATCACGACAGAAGTATATGCTGAAAATGGAAAATGCCGCCCAATCAACACATTTCGACATGCTTAGAACCCACATGAAACTGTAATTACGCCACATGTTTACCGATAACGGACGAAAACACAACAAGCAGACAGCAATACGTTTATCTTGTACTCCCATTAATACCACTAAATGAACTCAACCAGGAATTCTTAAGCTCGATTGACGGGCCACAGGAATGAAAAAATTGAGAACGACGGCCTGGTCCTCGAGTTGCCACCTAAGGTTTGAAAAGCGAATCAGTGAATAACGTGACATCTTGAAGAAAGGGCGCGTGCTCGATGAAGCGATTTTCTCGGAAATTCAAGTGCCCTCATAGTAAAGTAGCACTGTTACTCGTATCCCCAATACCAACTAAAGCAATACTTCCTGACCCAAGGTTGCTTATGTAGCGATACTCAGAATCTCATACCTGGAAAGCTCGCAAAAACAATCCAGGGAATTTCAATTACTGCCTAAAATTTCAGCATTTCTGTTTTGCTGTAGTTGATACAAATTTAACGACGCGACGCAAGCTAAAGAATGAATATAGTGCTACATCTCTAGGAAGGTTGGCAATAATTTCAGAATCTCTTTTTGCTGAAAGCACCAGTGGTTAAGAAGCTTGTCTAAGATTCGTTTTGTCCTTACAACTCTTACTACAGACAATCGAATTAGAAGCTTGCTTTGCCCACAAGAGTCAGGACACTCGTTTCTCTGGACGATGCCAAAAAGTGCAATATAGTTCTACTTCCGCTGCAATGGAGCTGTAGCCATGAGAAATTGTTTTCGTGGAGCTAGACAGGAGGCCGACATCAGCTTATTTTACAACACAGAGCTGTTGCGCAAAGACGTTTCTTCGGCGCGTATATAATTTTCTCGCGGTGGCTCTTCACTTCATTTTCGTACTTTCCATCTACAAAAGCATACACTTTGCCCTATTTCACGAGATTTTTTCCGACTTTTCCTATCGATCTTTAAGAAAGAATTCACCTGCCCGTAACAAAAGTTCAAATTGGAGACAAGTCTAGGTCACAGACCCCGACTACTGAACTTCAAAAACGCATTGTCTTTAGAGGAAATGGTTTACTTAATAGTCTTCGTAGCACTTTGTTTTCATATCTTTTAAGAGAAGCCATCGGAAAAGTGAAAGACGAACAAAGATTTGGTTCTGGGCCACTGATATCTGTCGCATTTCATCCCCTCAATCTATTTCAACGGTCAATTGGAAGCATCCAACAGACATATTAGCCAGACTCGCATATACGCATAAAAAGAGAACTTCAATGCCACTTTTAAAGTGGAAGAATTATATTAAAACAAAAATGGACAAAAGCTGGACAAACAGCGAGAATTCTGGAAGAATGTTGTCCGCGCCAACACCATTCACCGAAATTGATGAATGAATCGAGTGAAGAAATTTTTATTGCTTTCTCATGCTGCTGATGTAGCCGTTCACCTGCTTTTGTAGTTGTTTCAATGTCCTCTGAACGTTGTACCCAAAGTGGTAGATGATGAGCACGATGATCGTCAACATGAAAATGATGAAGTAGAAACGCCAGAAGCGGCGGAAATGTTTGGGCGCAAATTTCTTCAGTTCTGTCATCTTCCGTGAATGCACCAATTTGGGAATGGTGGAAGGATAGGTGGAAGCAGTTGTTCGTTGTCTGATGGCCATCTCCCCTGGCGTTTCCCGTGCCGCTGTAGTTCCATAGGGCGTTGAACGTAAAGGGTATGCAGTGGATTTGGTAAACGGCTGCAAAAAAGACGGATCGAAGCGCTTCGAGAATGCAGAGCTTCTTGAATCAATGAGCTTGCTTGAATTTGAAGCTGGTGCAGAAGGCATTTCTAGCGTTGAATTCGAATCATTCTGGTGTTTGAGAGGGCGCGATTGCGATCGTGAACGCGTAGCGGGCCTCTCAGAAGACTTTACGGCTTCTTTCTGTTTTGATGGAGTTCTTTTCGACGCTCGACTCGGGCTCTTTGAAGCCGGGCGCCCTTTCTTAGACGGAGCTTTTTTCACTGGGCTTTTCGAAGAGGCGGTCTTTCTTGCCGGACTTCTTGCAAAATTTCCCTTTTTTGGTAAATCTTTTCCCACATTCTTATTGCCCGTTGGACTCTTCGTCACTCCCAGTCCTTTTGTGGGGCTACTTCGCACGATCGAGGTTTTTGATCTGCTTGGAGATTTCGACGCAAGTCGACGTGACGGTGATGGGGCATCTGATTTCCGTCCTCTAGAAGTTGAACGTGATGGGCGGTGCTGAAAATAAACACAGCCTTTTACATGTTTTTGATAAACTGAGACATTTGATATATACAACGACTAAGCATAAATTTTAGGTAAGGTATCGGAAACCGGTCGGATTGTTCAACGATCAGCGTAATGAATTGAACTGTCAGATGACAGCAATTATACTCCGCAATTTCCACTACCCTGGAAGCACAGACCTAAATAAACATAAGTTCGGGTTGTAGCAAATCGAATGAATCTGAGATGGACCGAATTCATAAAGTTTCTCACTGCATTTTTTCTTTCAACAGCGTGAAATGAAGAAAAAATGCAAAATGATATGAACAAGAACAAAAAGATAGTCAAAAGGACGTATATTATACCCTTTTCAACGTTCTCGAATCGAAGCCAAAGACTTACCTTACTGAGCAATCTAAAAAAGAAACAACTTCAAAATGTCGACGCTAAGAATGAAACTTGGAGACCAGCCCTGAATTCCAGTAAAAGCATCTTTGCTGGGATAACAGTAATGTATGTGCGCGAATATGGCGATGAACATTGAAGCCTTCCTGTTCCAGTCATTAGCAAATTGAAGTGGAGGTGGGTAGGACAAAAAAAAAAAAAAAAAAAAAAAAAAACAAGGAACGCGACCACGCTGGTGCTGACTAACGAATCAAGTGATTAGACAAGACCATATTCCCTTCTTCATCTGCGCCCTAACTGTCATGGATGAAACCACATTTTCTCTTCAAATGTGGCCTGTAAACGTCTCTTCTGTGTTCGAATCGAGGTCACAGTCATGCCATCCTCGTCACGAAAGTTGGCACTTACTTTTCGTTAAAGCATTACGCGAATTAAATCTGAGTCGTTTTTTATGTGTCATATGCATAAAAACGACACAGATTTAATGTTTCCACCAACGCTATACTTGAAAATGATAGCAGCTTAGTTAGGTGTCATGGCCTACCTCGGTCAAAGCCATATACGCAGCGCAGATATGCTGTCAGATAATTCCTATATTGCGATCTCTACAGAATGAAACGATGATAAGATAAAAAACAGTACAAGAAAGAATTGCCGTTTTTCGATCGCATTTACGAAGTGGAAAACAACGAAAAGTGCGCGTCGGTTCGACGCCTTTTTGAACCGGTGGTTTTAAAAAAAGAATCACCGAAATTACAGTTACGACATCTAGCATGCAGCATAAATCAATCCTTATACAAGCTAACAATTCGATCCGTAAACTCCGAGGCGCACATAAGTGTTAGAGTCACAGCAGATAACTAGAAAGCAGTTTTGGCTCGAGTGAGAAGTGAATGCGTTATTGCGTATGCTTCGTTATTGAGTTCCTGCGAAAGCAGTGAGTGTGACCTGCAGAGTTAGTAACAGTGCATTCGCACTTCTGAAAACCTAGTACGGCAAAATATTGAAAGCTTTCTCGGGGACAGATAGAATATGGCACCGGTGATAAAAAAAATTCAATGAATCGCTTGCAGTAACAGAAGACGCTGAAGGCTGTTGAGTTCGAAACCGCTGAACATATATTAGAATGCGTCGGCATCAATAAGCGACAACGTCAGTAGTATAAGAAAACAACAAACGCCTACTGCAATAGTTTTCGTAGCAGCGGTGCAATTCTCTCACACAAGATGCAAAAGATATAAAGCACGTTGGCTAACTTTGGCTAAGTGTACTTCTTGGCTAAGTGTACATCTCTTCAGGTAGCAACGAAACGTATGGAGGCTATTCTACCCCGGCAAGTAAGCTAAGTCAACAAACAGATGTGGCCTCTACTCAGTGGCCGCTCAATTGTTAATTACGTTGCTTTTCTTAACCGACGCTCACCTCGAAGCTCGCGCCATCAGCATACCACACTGCTTATTCCAGCCGACATTTACAAAAGAGCCGTTCTAAAGTCTGATTTGCTTCGCATGTATCACCATAAAATACCATGTTTATACGGACAAAATAGTGATGTTAGGCGAAATATCAGTGATGATAATACTGCATCTCGATGCAATTTGACAACGAAAAAATAGATCCTCCCGAGTATCGCAAACTAAACTGCCGACCTATGACTACCAATCACCAATAAACTTATCAGAAACAGACTCATTGTTATCGGCAAGTACCTTCCATCAGCCTACTATCAGAACGCGACCGGCCCACAAGCGGTCGGAGGGAGAGATGTGGACGACTAGCACGATATGTTTTTATATACCTTTTCGGAGGCTTATCGAGATCGCATCAAGTCTGCGAGCATGAGTGTGTGAGTGCCCAGCCGTATTTCCCGCAGCCCTAACGCAGAAGCTAGGACGATTGGAGCAATTTCATGGACATGATTTGTACCTTAGGATGACTTCATAAATGCAATTTTGTTTGGCTTTGTTCCCTCATTCATTAACAATATTTTTCGGTTGAAGTTTCATACAGAGGATGGCAACCACTAGATGCTGTTTCAGCGTTCATGGAATGTTGATGTAAAGTCCATTCTGAAAAACATCTAGAATGGATAACTGACTTCAAACGCTGGCTCACATCAGACAAAGACGGAAGTCCAGGATGAATGGAAATTTAACGGAAGTTCAGAACTGAAATGAGGATACAGTTGGTTCGTGAGACTAGAACGCAACAAAGGGCTGCCAGGAAATCACATTGACTGCGGCAAACAGTGCGAGATACTATAGAGGAATTTTTTTTCACTAAAGTTTTACATGGCTCACCTTTTGCAGGTGATACAGCAACAAAATTTGCTGAGGTTTTCAAGAGTTGTTTCAAGAGAATTGCTAGAATTTGTCGTAGTAATTTTGGCCTAACTCAGATCGAGTTCCTCACTGATGTCCTTTTTCTTATTGTAGTCAAAAGCCATGTATCTAATTCCCGGCTCCAACATTTCTGACAGCTGCCTCGCAGTTACAACTGAGAGGTACTCCGCAAAGCGGGATACTTAACAGATTTCGGATGTAATGAAGAATGCGCTCAGTATTCAAAATAGTCGCAGCATTGACGGGATCAAACCAACGATATTCAACAAAATGTTTATGATGCACTCAATTTCTCTCAAATTAGCATAAATTGCTGCCGTGTCTTTATCATTATGACGTTTGCGGTTCATTTTTACTGCCAACACAAACGCGATCACTGGAATCACTGTTGGTGAAGGAAATATAATGCGAAGACACTCACTTCATTCCTCACGGTATTTCTGAACATTTGCTGTATGAATGAAATGAGAACACTGCATCGTGGAATTTCTAGCAGGAACGTCGAATCTCTCAAAGACAGACATCCTTCGCAATCGTTTATGCCAGCCCTCTTGCGGGCGAACTGACCACGTCACAATGCGACCAAGCCACAATAATCATTCGCATCTATCATGAATTTCTGACCAAAGTGGTTTCGTCACTTTACACCAACAAAATATGAAGTTTTCGGCAGGTTCTTTTTTCTCAGCCGATACTGTTTCGAGGTGTCGAGTGGTATCAAAATCTCTGACAGTTTTGAAGAGGAAAACGATAAATACGAAACTACGTACCAGCTCTCTCGGAGATGCAAAGCCCACCTGTGTCGGGAAAGCCCACTAAGACCTTGAAGGTCATCCATCTTTAGAGAACACATGTTCGGGACCAATCAGGAGGGGCTTATGGCCATTTCTAAACAAATCTCAACCGAGCACTTATTAATTGGTATATGTGAGAAAAAAAAAAGGAAAACAGAACAAACGGTTCTTTTCCCCGTTGGCATTACAGCATTGAAATGAACGACCCAAAAAGGATATTTATTAAACCGTCATGAGTGTACTTGAATGTTTACGACTTTCGTGGAAGATTCTCAGGATATAGACTCTAAAACTTCATGTTTAAAGGTATGGAACATAATGACCAATAGTTGGGGGTTGAATCTACGACGGTTGCCTTCCTCGCGGTTAACTGGCGAAGGTCACCGAATGACCCAGGCCATTAGAGAGACGCCATCATCGACTGGAGGGAAACGCGTCCGTCAGTTGGCATATTGCCCTTAGCGTCCGTAACGTATCTTGGCGAGTAGCCAGGAGGATAAACATGCGCGGGAAAGGGGCACAAGCATCCCACTTAGCAATCAAGCAGCAAAGATAAAGGAGTAGGAGCAGTGAAACACAAGTACTCCGGAGGCGACTGGAAATAAGTAAACTGAGAGAAAGCTAGAGCAGTGAGTAGATAAGGGGAGATTAATGAACGGATGAAAGAGCGGACGGCAAAAACGCGTTCACAAAAGAAAAATGAAAAGTATTGAGCAACACAACGGGTGCACATGAGCAATTGAGACGATAAAAAGAATATTAGCACTTGTAACGCTTTCGTAGCACATTCATACCCTGGAATCTAGGCATCAGTCTTAGTCGGACGTGCAGTTTACAAGAATGATAAAGCATATAAGTGGCTTACCATAATCCGTTCTGGTGATGTCTTGAAATGCGAAAGCGATTCCCAAGTTGACTCCGACAGAAGATGTCCTGCCGACTTCAACAGATAGTCTTTTGTCACCTCGTCTTTTCACGTCCACTATTTCGGCCACCTAGAGTACGATTATCTCTCATATATCCTAAGCGAACAAGCATTTAAAAAGCGCAAGCATCACGTACGCAACTAGGCTCCCGGTTATTGGAAACGTGTCAATATTTTGAGAAGTGCAACAATTTTAAGGTACCGTACTCGTGTCAATTTTCAATGAGGTACCGTACGACTCAACTGCTCAACTTGCACATCCAACTTGATCGTGAAAGTTTTGGTGTGACATAAAGGCAAAGAATTGCCCATTGTTTCGTGGTGAAGAAATAAATAAATAAATGTTTCCATGTCGAATTTAGTTTCTCCGCATATAGGCCAGCAAATATGCTATCCTCCAGCAATACCAAGCAGAGAAGAAAATTCGCAGTGATGGAAAGTGTACCCAACGGTGACTGAATGGGGCAAGATATTTATCAGAGAGTTGCCAACAGCGGACGATACTTGACCGTAAATGGAAAATTTTGACTCATTCCATGGGCTCTGCAGAAATTCCGCAATTATCTCCATCAGTGATGCGCTTTGACATTGCTTTTGAAAATGGACTGATAACTTCACCGGTTTACAGGAAGGAACATTCGGTCGATTAGGAGTGCGTATATGCAACAAAGGATCTGGAAGATCGTAGAGAGAAGCAAAATATCTTGATCAATATGGAATTTGTTCATGAAGAAGAGATGTAACGGATATGGAAAAACTGATTGCACATCGAATAAAAACACGATCCGCAACGATCTCTAAGCTAACTCGCTTTACCTATTCGACATATAACAGCAAAAATATTTCAGCAAGCAAAACCAAGGGAAATCGACGTAACCATCTCAGATCCATGCTAAGTAGAACTGAATTACCGCAAAAGCTGACCTTCTATCATGGGAACTGAAGTCATGGTATGGGAGAGATATCCACACAAGTAATTCTTCATCACAACGAAAGTGCAGAACAGTGACGACCACCCACAAACAGAAAGCAAGAAAAACGGACACAAAAGGCAGGTAATTGCAAAAGTGACTTCCCACTCATACAATTGGACACGCTTCCTTCAAGCCTGGTCAAGGGACCGACGTGAGTTGAGTTCATGTCGTTCGTTCCGGATAAGTCCAGACTGGTAGACTATGAAAAGGACCTAATCCCTACCTCCAAAGTGTGGTCACATTCTCAGATTTACGTCTTTGCCACTTTGGATATCTATGGGATTAAGGGCCAATCCTAAAATTTGACGTAAGAAAATGCGTTATTTGCACCGAAAGGGGTCCATCGCATTCTCTCTCGTCTTCACAGGCCATGAGAGAAAGCGCGGATTTTCAACGCGCACACATACTGGATTCGAAAAAGTTAGAAACGAAGATAAGTGGAAAGAAAAAAGTGGGGAAGACAAAAACGTCGAACGGATCGTCGTATAACACCCAAAATTAGTGAACGGATTATTAGAAACTCAGATAAACACTGCAAGCAAGATAATCTGATTCAGAAAAGAAACCAGGTGAAAGAGCATTTCCAATGGAAACGAGCGCTTCCACCATTCATACGCAGAGTGTCATCAGAATTGGAAATGGCTATCCATCGGGTGGAGGGCGAGACAGAGCGTATTACGCCGTTTGTGTTTAACAAGTAGAGAATGGCATCTGGAGAAGGTGTAATGATATGCGCTTCTACATTCCGTTCACTCGAACAACCTTTTCTATGGGTTACCGGAAAAAGTGAAATATGCAGAATGAAACCCATCACATTTCAACACTTCCATCGATTCTATCAAAAAATCTCTCTTGCACGAACGGCCCGATGAGCAGTGGAAATGCAGTAGGCGCAAAATTTGCGCCAAAAATCTTTCTTAGCACGCTCAGAAATCGATGATTTCTGTAAAAGCCTCTTTGAAATTGCTGGATATTCGGAACATGGACGGTGTATGGTTACACCCATGGTGCACCATAGATGCACATCCATGGTAGTGTGCACCTATGGCGCATATTACACCTACCGAGTCCTTAAGCATACTTTAGGCGGTTCCCGATAGTAGCGAATGTCAAGGAGGCATACAAACATACACCGACACGTGCAAATTCGGCGTCGCAAGATGCGTACACAGCACAGACAGCGAAACTACCTGAACAACAAACAGCAAGCACACGTCTATGTGCACACATCGGCGCAACATAATCATGTCATCTCGTGAGGCAAATTTGAAGAAGCGTTTTTGAAAATGTGAGGATTTTAGGAATATGAACATCTGAAAGTGCAATCACTCTTGCAATGTAACCGAGCTCCTTCCTGTCTTCCTCTCTGACGATCATTTTGTCAATATGCTCCTTAAAAGGGCACCGAGACCACGGCGTCATCGAGCAAAGCAGAACTGCGAATGAGACAACATGCATACAATTAGACAGCTACAAATTCGAGGCTTCTTCTAGAGCTCATGTGAAACAGAGCTGACGCGCACACAAGCCTCAGACATCACAGCAGCATTCGGATCTCTGTGTTATATAGTGCTCAGTTTTGCTTACAGTTTAAAGCGATATGAGAGCACATCATCGTACACATACACGCCTTTTGCCCAGCGTTTTTTCGTGGTTTAAATGCAGCAGTTATATCGGCGGTGCAATCTCTACATGAAACAGTGCCCACATTCGCTCACCGTATACCGCCACGAAAAAAGAGACGACAAGAAATCTCATCGCTGTGCGCATACGCAGCAGTCGCCCGGTGGAGCATCGGTGCTTCACTTCTGTATAGCAGCAATGCCACATTGCATCTCCATTCGCGACACATCATTGGGGCATCGAAAAATCCTTGCCTTCTAGTGAACACCGTAACATATCGCAGCACTATTTCATGAAGATACTGTGCTCAACGTGCGGATCTGAGCTTTTTTCGACGGCCAGCGTATGATTATGTCACGACTATTCAATGCAATGTCTCGACAATTCGTGAAGCGTTTCAGGGGCTGAAAGCTGTCGACTCCATGTGCGATGTCAATGTTGTTCTATGTAAATGTACAATTCTATCGGCATGTTTTACACTCTGGTAATGCGCTCAGACCGTCGAAAAGGGCCAACATAGACGCGCACTCATCTCTCCGCTTTCTGCTGTCGAATCTTTGACCTATTTTGAACCTCCCTTCACCTGTGAACATATTCAAGGCAACCCGCACCTTCCATGCGCGCTGCATGTGGCCTAAAGTGGCATATCACCAGGTACTTAATGAGCGCTGTTTTGATGCACACTACGATCGCAAAGCGATGCACGTCGACGTAAAGCAGCTCGCTTACTTACCACAGCCGAATAACATCGCGTTCATGCTCACCGGATACAAAAGGCGTTGAGATCGGATGTCAAATCTTTACTTCAAAATGCCGTGACTAGCAGTGATCACCTGCAGTCGACCAAAATTTTTGGCGAAATGGCCAATTAATTATGTTCTTCCCGTAATAAATGCACTGAGCCTGGTGTGCTGCAACTCTCTCAGAATCAAAAAAGTGGCGAATTACTTTTTTTCGTACTGCTTTACCAAAGTATGTGATCAATTGAAATTAGTTGCTCAAGAGGTAGAAAAATCAACAGATACCTTATCAGCCGCTGAAATTAGAAAATGCAACTGTACAGCATCAGATGAAAAGTAGCATGAAAATAGAACTAAAAGCGAATAATTCCTAAGATTGTGGAAAGCGGCCATTCAGAAGATTGACTTTCGAAATCATTACAGTGTAGATGGAAAAACTACGTAAATGCTTTGGGCACAAGTTGGAAACTTCGGCGCGCTAACTTTGATTACTATCAACAGTTTCAGAGTCCGAAGTTGGTTATTTTAAATTCCAAAGCCACAATGACTATAATTATTTCGCTGGATTCATAAAATGCTATTTGAGCAGAATGCTCAGAACATCATTATGGCAGCGTCGAATAAGTACACCGTATGATGGTTATTTTTCATGTTAATGATTGTAAATGATAGAAAGGCTACGAGGCCGCTCTTCCAGAAATCAAGGTATTGAAATATTATTGACTTATAAAGCACTTGCATAAAAGGAATTTCGGCCCGCCTGATAGCGTGAGACACTCATTTTACAAGCGTAAAAATTGGCACTACATGCGAAGGAGAAGGTTTTTCATGTCGTTACCAGCCTTTACCGATACGACTAACATGATAGCAAGGGTATTCACATACTGCGGGTCTGTTATGCTGTGATGCATAAGGCGAATCACAGAAGAAAAAAGTCCTGTTACGGAACAGGAAACGTTACCGCCCAAAAAACCACATTCGGTTCAGGTGGTGCTTATACCACTCCAGTTTACTGTTAAGGAAGAGAATCCAAGCTCTGAAGTCTTCATTTTTATACTTACACATATGCAATGAAATTACCAGAAACCTCTCGCACATCTCTTCTGCGGCAATCGCATTCGTACTCACAGGTTAAGTGCCCAGAAAAGCTACGTCAAGCTGATAACGCCTTTCCATAAATGCATAGACGCCTTCATGCAATCGCTCACGTGAATCTTTCCTAAGCTATTGAAGCATGGAGCACGCTCTCATCGAAATACTTGAGCTATTGGACACCAGCGTCACTGACTCACACTCTGATAAGTGCGTGACAGCACGAAATATGGGAGAATGGTCCCAGAGGACGCTCGTTCGCGAATGAGTCCCATGATGCACGTGGTCCGGGTATTAGGCGACCTCGCTGATCATCGTCGAGATTTCGTCAATAACAAACATCTTTATTCACAATGAAGAAAGCACGGCACCACATATCCAATAGAATAACTATACACGGGAGCTATAATATATGCTCAGATATAAAAGTTACACATACCCCTGCGTTTAAAAATCCAGAGGTTTGTGAAAGCAAAGACCAGAGATCATAAATAACATACACGTAGGAATACAAAATGGACATTTGATAACGAATTATAGCGGGCAGGCGGCAGATATTGTCGGTAGATCGCATTGTTCCAGGCATCCCTCAAAGCACCACACGAGAAAAGCCAAAGAATTGCGTACGGTTCGATTCGCTGTTTTTCTTTCAATTTGGGCTTGTCGGTAAATTCGTGGACGTATGGTACGTTTCAGTGCGTTTTAGGACCTTTGAGACTATAGGAAGTAAGCAATTCGATTGTGGGGAGTGGAAATCGACAGTGAATGCTAGAAGTTCCCACATCAGAGAAATAAGCATGGTCGGGTTCTGCAAATGCGAGTCTCACAAAAGTAGAAGACAGCATAAAGAATAGTAGCAGAAAGATCTAACGACGGCATCTTGTACCGAAAGCGGTGAACTTGCATTCAAACGTTGATTACTGTCCAGGAATTCCATCAAAAGCAACCTCGACCATGCCTCATACAACAAATTTACACAACGCTGCGCGCATAGCATGGAGCTCAAAAATTGGCGGGAGAGTGGCAACTCACGACGCGTCACATAACCGAATGGACGTGCAAACTAGCAAAGACTGACCTCGTATTTGCGAGTGCTTGGCTTGCGTCTGCTTGCCGTACCGAATGAAGGGGCGGGGGCCAACTGGATCCCACTAGAGAAGTGTACGGCACACGCACGATGCACCAACGCCCCCTCGTATAACGGCAAGACTGTTTCGAGAGTATCTTGCAAAGGTCGGATGCTGTAGGAGACAGTCATTCAATGTACCTCTAGATTACTGGTGTCATGCAGCTGTGGCCGATTCCATGAATCATCAGCGTGTGCAAAAGTCGGCGTGAAAACGATGCAAGAGGTGAACAAAGTGACCAATAGCGTCGTTTGAGTAAACCGGGTGAATGCCTCAGCAGTATACGCATATCAACTTTGGAGTAGTTTCCTGTAACTTACAAAGGAACCGAATAAAAGGAGAGATTAAACAGTGTTCACGTAGTAAAAGTAGTAATCTTTGAAATGCCTGATAACATCCACGAAATAGTGACGCTAGCTGCAGTATTCTTATGAAACCGGCGGCAACGCCGACAGCATTGTAGGTGGGCGCAAAGGAGAGAGCAGTTTCGCGTTTCGCAAAGGCACTTGGCACAGTGGAGCAATTATCTTCGAAAAAACTTTCATTCCTCTCTGGCCCAGAACTGGAAAGCATCAGAGAGAAGAAAGTTTGAAGGTACACAATACGCCGGTCAGGATAATACCTGGCTTTTCTTGGAACGGGTATAAAATATAAGCCTGGTCATCCACACAAAACTTCGTTCGAATTAGTGGGATAGATGTCGGATTGAAGTAAAGAAACAGAATGACGGCGAGATAGACAATACATCATCAATGTGTGAATTTCTCGCAAGCTAAAAACACATGGCAGTTCAGTAATTACTGCGTTAGCATTTGAAAACGGAATGAAGGAAGAAGCTCGCCTATTAAGCTTCCAGCGCCATTAGCGCGCTTGACGGCACTTCCTAAGAGCATTTCTAGCATTACTGTATTCCCTGCTTGAATTCACTTCACCTAGAAGTAGTGTTCCTGCACTCCACGTGCAAATCAAAGCAAAAACTACAACTGGGAGCAACGGAAGCTAACAGCTGTATGCCGGGGGATGCTACAACAACAAATTAACAAATTTCAGAGAGATTTTTTTCGTGCTATTGAACCGATGTCGCTGTGTTAAAGTTAAGCTTTGGCAAAAGACTTTCTCAAAGGCAGGCAAATAGGTGATGTGTTCGTAATAAATCGGAAAATGAACCCGACGAAACATTGCACTAATCATTGTTGTAGCGCTTAACTAATGTTAGCCTGCATTGTCCTCATACATGCCATGTGAAGTGAGCTGGGTTCGTTTCGCGCACACCAGTCAAACTCTTGCAATTCTTTCCTCTCCTAACCTTCCTCATTTCCATCAGTGTTTATAAAAGCTTTTTGCTTCCACGATCCTTGTTTTTCTCAGGCAAAAAAGAAAGCAGTAATGACGTTTAATTTTCAATCACCCACAAAGCAGTTGACCAGCGGGATTGAAATATCTTATAGCGTGTAGTCTATGGTGTAGGCCATACCCACAAAGAATCGTCGGCACTGTTCTTTAGCTTTTAGTACACAGGTCGTTAGGAGTTCGTACGTGACTATGTCAAACCGCTCGTAGAGATACACAAATAGGCCCCAGAACAAGATCATACCGGCTAGAAAACGCGACAAATTTTCGGTGGTTTTAACATGGCTAAGACGCGTCTTGAAGTTGATGTGTCAACTTGAACGCTGACTAAGAGGATACCCATTAGGTGCACTAAATGCACCTAATTTCCTCTAGCTTCAGTGGTTCAAAAGCTTGAATCACCTGATCGGCAGACAGATAGGTCATGCGTAAACCTAACTTCGTATATGTATACATTGCTGGATGCTGCGACAAGCTTTGCAAATGCAAGTTTGATCCTTAGGAAAAGCAGGAAAAGAAAAGAGAAGCCCCTCTTTGAGCGAACCCATCAGCCCTCTCTTTGCTTTTCCCACTTTTACTACGAATCACGTTTGCACTGTGGAGATGCAACTATCAGCTTCCCGATGAGAAAACGTGGTAAGTCTTAGTAATACAGCGCTCATTTCATTGAAGACAGATCGTATAATGCCTGCAACTATAATGGATGATTTGAAACTGCGCCGACGTTGATACCTGGAACGTAATAGCCTTCATGCCTTCCTTTGTATGACAGGCAACGCGGAAACAGATGACATTTATGCTGCACAAATGATGTCACTTTTCTGAATATCGTAAGTAGGAAGAGAAAGATGCATAGATGATACTCAGGTCATTACGTCTTCGCGGAAAATGATAAAGCAATTGGTCGCATCCATGATGCAAGGAAGTGGTTGCACATCTCGTGAAGCTAGCAGAAGCAAACAAGGCGGAGAACGTATTACTCGTAAAGCTTATGAAGTCAATGCTATAGTGTTCACTTTCCGCCTTTGTATTCAAAGGCCGCAAAATTTGCGAGTCGTATGGGGTCGCATCAGCTGGCAAAAACGCATGAAATACAGCCTCGTATCACTCATGCGCTTGCCCTGTTTATTTCCTGTTCATGTAAGTAGTTCTGTGGTTTCCAAGGGCCGCTTTGAGCTGCACAATCTGTATGGATCTTTCGCGTCGTAGGAGATCTCAAAGTTGGTCTTGTTACTGTCTACCGAAAATTTTCCGAAAACACTTAACACTGAACGTTGGAATGCTGGTGCACTCAATGTGTATTCCTAAAAGTGTCGAGAAGAATTAACGTCGCATGACGATGCGTCAACTGCATTCCAGCTCAGTATGTGAAAGACGAATTTGCAAGCGTTTTTTTTTTTTTTTTTTTGAAAGAGAACTGATAGTAAGGATAACGCAAATTGTACCCAGAATCCTGGTACCTTTGATCTCTGAGCTCTATTATTAGAAATATCCAAATATGAAAGTTCTAAGGCTGAACTCATTGCTGAGATTCGGCGGGCTACTGAGCGATGAGTGGAATGAGAGTCAAAGACCACACATGATGAACACGTAAGCGAAATGATGCATCCGCCGATCCATAGAAGAGTCATAGGTGCATATATTCATTCATTCGTCTGGTGTTCGAAATGCCTAAACGCCCTGTGCAAGCAGTTAAATGCGGTCGGAGTTCTCCGACCTGTAGGCAGCGCTGAATGTTTAAGGATAGGACACTGAAATACATCCGAGCTGGAAGGCACACTTCAAATCTCTTAATAACGAGCACATCTTGCATAATCGGCGCATGTAGAGGGCCATGAGATGGCGGTTGGAAGGCGATCATGTTGCTGCAAACGCTTCCTCAGGAAGACTCAGCAAATTTATTGAATTGATGTTAAGGACGGCGAACTGAGGAGGTACGACTGTCGTTGTGTCAGTACTACTACATTTTCCAGGCACCTCATAGCTTGTCGACAACTGTTCGTTTAATACGGATCTATGAAAATTTATATGCATTAGGACAGACTGAAGTCCACAAAATACGAAGCGGTGCATTACAAAAGTTGCATGTCATGCTTGCATCCTTCTCATTTAGTCTCGATGAAATAGTCGGAGGTTGGCGAATAACAGTAAGGCCTTGGCGATCGAAAGTTACAGCCAATTTTATAATTTTCGCTGACACCGACTGGCAGCATATATTTCATGCAAGAAGTAACAGAGCACCGTCGTCAGTTCTTTTTTAAAATTTCTTTATCCTGAAATTATGAGTTGTGCGTTTGCTGCACATGAGCTGTAGCTATTACGCTTGCAGGTTTCCTTTGAGGGAGTGGTGTTGATTCTCGACAAGAACACAATGGCAACTTTTGCATTGGTCATGGGATTTGATATCTAAAATCGCATACACTCTTTGAACTTCGATTTGCCATTCTGCTGACTTTGGACAGACAACCATTCGGAGGCTTTCAAGCTCAAATTTTTCTATTAAATTTCTGAGGAAACAATTCGCTCGCAAAAGCTCCTAAGTGAATTCGAATTTCCATTTTACTACATTTTGCCTCTTTGAAATATGCATGATTGTTCTACAAGTTTACAAACAACCAAACGTCACATCATCTTGGTGATCGCTGACGTCTTGCGGCAACTCTTTAAAATGCAGTACGGATGAGA